>CACSLJ010000165.1:0-56388 GCA_902706625.1 Albugo laibachii
TGATTACTCTAATCATTTATTCTGTTGTTGAGTCTCTCAATGTCTTGGCTGTGTCTCATTCGAAGGCTCTCGATTATTTTGTCTTTACGCGTCAATTCCAAATGAAGGAGCTCATTTTGATCGGGAATGTTTGCCATGTTTCGTAGAAAAGTCTGTCAAATAAACAAGAAAAGGTCACTTTGAGTTTTGCTTAACTACGAACTGTAAATAACTGTACCGGTATCTCCAGCCTACATTCTTACATTCTTACTGAAGGCATTCGAGCTGTACACGCTCGGACGACGATCTGGGATGGACGTGTCCATCAAATGACACATTCAACCGCAAAGCTTACGGATTCTCCATGAATAGCAGCTGGTTCGCACTGCTTCCAAAGCATATTACAAGTTTCTGACACTGTTCCGTAGTGAATGCGTCAGACACTTGGTAATGCTCATCAGCCACAAAGTCTGCAATTTCCAACGCTTTTTCAGCTAATGGACGCGCTAATTGGCATCTCGATTCCATTGGATAATGCTCAAGACGAAGAATGGCGCGCGAAGATTCGTATAATAAGAAATGAAAGTCGAAGACGATGATCGGTAGACAATACTGCCGAATTCGTCGCTGTTTTTCTTCCTCTTCCAGCAAGAAACAGCGGCACATCCATCCATTCTCAAAGTGAACTGTATCGATGAAGCTTGTAATGGCTCGAGACACGTGATACATGAGTTCTGTGACAAACTCCTTCTCTTCGTGGTAGGTGGATGACTCGGTACGGGCAAGAATGGTGCGCCAACTATAGAAAGCTTCAAAGACTTGAGAGAGCGATTTCCAACACAAATGCTCACGAATACATCGATCCATATAATCGTTCTGCCGATTTTGTCGGTTGCTGTCTTCTTGGCTCAAAAGTTGCTCGTTTTGATGCATTTGAATGATTCCAATGGAATCATCTCGATCGTATGCTTTAAAGAGTTCTTGGAAAGCAGCGAGGTTTTTCTCGAGAATAAATTCCCTGGCAATTCGATTCATTTGGATCAAGGCTTGCGCGCGATGTTGCTGGTACATGTAAAGGACTTGTAGTGTATCCATCCGTTGCCGGTCCAGAGCCGTCACACCATCGTTGGTGCGTTCTCGTACTTGTATATCGATATGCGCAGTGCTCGCATCGGGATGGATCGCACAAAATAATCTGCACAATTTGCTTTCCACGGTCACAAAGACGATTTCTGATACATGTTTCATGGAAAGATACTGAAGCATGCGTCTCAGACAGGTTTCCATTTCGGTGTGCGAGTCAATCTGGAGCAAAATCTGGCAATACAACTCCACCAAGGCATCGTCAGGAAGTGGAGATATGTAGATAGGCACCAGATGAAGCTGTGCATGTTTAGTTAGATGCCGGATGTACATTTTCACGATCATATGCCCAGCTTTGAAGTGACCCTCCAGTTGTTGCGTAAAGCCCATAAACAAGACAAAATGGGCAGCAAACCGAAGAAATTGAACTGGTACAGCATCAGCCGGAACGAGTGTATCGTCGTCAAGGTGCAAATTCCAATCGTATTGTTGAGCATCTTGTCCCAGTACAACTGTTTTGAGAGTTTCTGCCATGATGGAGCCAATCTTGTTCGACACAAGTCGGCCTTGCACGCGACGAAATGGCTCATTGGCTTGGGTTCTGACTCGTTCATGATTGCATTCCATCAGATCGTCAAACAAGAAATCCACATTCTTCTCATACTTTCCAAACTCGTTTGTTTTTTCAATCAAATTGGTAAAAATGGCCATATGTCGCTTGGTATTGGCCACGAGCATGGTGGAAGATTGTAATTTGACCTTGCAGAGCTCCAAGAGAATTTTATCGACTTGTGATTCTGTGATGGCCTGGACCAACGCCCAGCAGTGATCTTCCCAACTATCGCACACTGGTGACTGGATGAGTACTTGAGCATTTCCACCGAGCGCTGCGTAAATGGCTTTCTCGTAACGCAATGCAATCTTACTATTCGACTTGACCATTTTTCCAGGAGTGTCGAGATTCGAGAAGCGCCAGCAAATTGATTTCCACAATGGTCGAAATGGATTTCCCCAGCGAGAAATTGATGCGTCTTGTTCAGGTGAAGCGCCAACTGGTGTACCACCAGAAAGACTGGCTGCTCGCCAAGCTTGTCCTCGCTCAATACAGACGTCGATCGCTCTCTCGAGTTGACCGCTGCGTACACATTTCCACAGACATTTCATCAGTAATGCCTCATCTTCAAGATCATCATCCACGAATGGAGCGTCTCCAGCTCGTAGCGTTGCATCAGGATCGAGATCGATGGTGTGGCACTCCGATTTCGAGCAAGGTAATCCCAGGTACGTCCCCTGTTTCAGCGAGCGTAATGTTCGAGGCGCTATACCCTTCCGTTTTTCAAGATTCGGCAATTCTTCTTCGGCAGCTAGATCCTCTAGCCAGTCTTTCACGGCTCTAAGCACTCGGAATGTTGTATTGTGCGACTCGAGCAATTCAACCGCTTGGTCTTCAGTCATCCCAATATGAAGAGCACTTCCTAGATCTATCGAAGACATTTTCGCGGAGATAGAGTCCAACGACTCCAACATCACGTCCGCTTGTCGTAGTTGATACAAGAGTTTCCAAGTGTTGCGTTCGTCCATCAGCTGTTTGATATCGGCCGCAGATTGCATCGCCTTTGAGGTCGAAAATTCCTGTGACGATCTCATCGACAGAGCTGGATTCAAGAATGCATCAGCACTACCTCGCCCTTGCTTCACTTTCATACGCTTTATTTGAGCGTCCAGTACATCGACATACCCACACAAAAGCTTGTCACAAAAGCTCTTTTGGTCTTCTGCCTCAGGAGCAGTCTGATGGAAATCCGCCAACATATTTGCAAATAAGGTTTCTTCCGGTCGAACACGCCGCGACAGTGCTTTTCCCACGGATGCAGGTACCATATGTGAAGTCTGTATGCTCGTGGATGACGCTAGCGAGGACACTTGGTCATTTCTAATACTCTGATACATAGATCTCCTCACAATATGTATTGATCCATTGAAATGCACTCCACAGTCTGCTACCAACCAGTCATCTTGCACGAGATTCCTATCAAACATGACCTGCGCTTGATCGACGGAGAACCCGAATGCGGTCTCAGTATTGCGTTTAGCGCAAAACGCGTGCTTGATATCTCGTATCGTCGCAGAATTTGGATCGATGTCGATGTATTCGACGCTTTGATCTGGAAAATGAGCTTTTATATGGAGCATTTCAGCTCTCACAGATCGATCCATTTCACGCGAAGCGAGATCTTCTTGTACCATAGGCTCTATCGATCGGTTGGTTTGGGATGGCGTGGAAGCTACTTTGGTGTCGATTGTGTCCGTCGAGTAGAAATTCGAGCTGACGGGTACTGCTTCTTGTACGTCCTCTGATAGCGAAATTTCACATTGTGTTTCGACTGTAGAAGCGCTAAATTCATCAAAAGACGCTAGTAATTGCAATGAATCATCCGCATGGTCGATCAAGCGTTGAATTCGATCTCTACGAGGGCGCATAGAAGACTTTAAAGACGATGAAGTGGGCGGAAATGGCGCTTCCATTACCACAACAACCAACCGCGCAAAAATGTACCGTATCCCTCCTATAAAGCGCGTGCAACAACATATGTACCACGTAAGCGGTACATCCATCACGAACCAATGACAAGCACGCCACCAATGAAGCTTTTCATCGATGCTTCCCAGCGCAATGCATCGAATTTAAAATGCCTAATCGCCTATTGCCATACACACCCTTCATCCTGCTCTCTCCATGCATCCTCTACTGCTCCCAAAACCTCCAAAATCCCTTTTTTTCCGCTTCTTTCCATTCCGTCATCCAACGAGCAAATCGTTTGTGCGAACGCAATTTGCCGGTTTTTCGCGTTCTTAGCCGAAGCGAACGCACCCGAAACTTCACTAAAACCGAATGACACCGCCGTAGACGACTGGATCGAGTGGGAAGCGAGCCATTTAGCGCCATTATTGCTCCATTTCGAGCAGAAACACATCGATACGGCACACTTTACCAATCAATTAACCAAACTGCTCCAAAACCGCGAAAAGAGCTGCTGTCTAAAGACTCCATTTCTCACCGGCGAGTCCATCACACTGGCGGATATCATTGTTGGAGCGTCTTTGCGTACTTCCTTTGCAATTCTCTCAGAGATTTCGACGGAAGAAATGGAAAAGTACAGCAGGTACACTGCTCATTTATTTGCCCACAAGAGCTTTGAGGAAGCGCTGGAGCATCGAAACGCTCAGACGGGCTCTCCCGACGCTGAGATGATGAATGGGTATACACAACACAATCTGCTGTATATTGTGGAGACTTTGTTCCAAAAAGCGATCGACTCGGCCTTTCCGGGTCTGCACCCGGCTGTAGCTGTGGTGGATGTAACACGGACAAAGAATGCTCAGTTTGGGGACTACCAGTGTAATTCTGCCATGTCGATATTCACAGCGATGAAAGGCACTCCAAACGCATTGAAATCACCGAGAGATGTCGCCAATGCCATCATCAACGCTATGAAACAGATTGAGAACCCCGTTTTACAGTCGGAGCTGACTGTAGCTGGAGCAGGCTTTATTAATGCACGCTTGGAACCGAGCTTTCTCAGCGCGCGATTAGTAAGCTTGTTGAAACATGGAGCCCAAGCGAGCCCAGAAACAAATCGCATCAAAGTCGTAGTGGATTTCTCATCCCCCAACATCGCCAAAGACATGCATGTTGGTCATCTTCGATCGACGATTATCGGTGACGCCATATGTCGAATCCTCGAATTCCAGGGGTATGATGTTGCCCGGATCAATCACGTTGGCGACTGGGGCACGCAATTCGGTATGCTTATCTGTCATCTGATTGATGCGTATCCGACCTGGGAATCCGAACAGCCCAACGTGACAGATCTGACAAAGTTATACAAAGCCGCAAAGGAACGATTCGACCAAGATGAAGCCTTTCGACAGCGTTCCAAGGACCAAGTTGTGTTATTACAATCCGGAGATTCTCATTCACATCATGTCTGGGAAATCTTGTGTGATATCAGTCGAAAAGAGTATCAAAAAGTGTACGATCGACTCCAAGTGAATCTCACGGAAATGGGTGAATCGTATTATAATCCATACATTCCCGGGGTCATTGAGCGATTGGAGAAGAAGGGAATCACGGAGAATAGTGACGGCGCTCTGGTGGTCTTCACGAAGCAATTCAAGCAGCCTTTCATGCTTCGAAAGAGCGATGGCTCCTCTCTGTATGACACCACCGATATCGCTGCACTTTGGTATCGTATACACGAGATGCAGGCTGCATGGATCATCTACTACACCGATTACACGCAGAACGATCACTTCAGTTTGCTCTTTGAAGTCGCGCGTATGGGAGGCATTTTGGACCCAGCAAAGCATCGGGTGAATCATATTGGGTTCGGAACTGTGAATGATGAGAGCGGTAAGCGATTCAAGACGCGCTCAGGAGAGGTTGTTCGACTCGTGGAGCTGCTGGATGAAGCCAAAGAACGAATGAAGACACAGCTTCTGGATCGCATCCAAGGCGGTCAGACGAGCTTACCGGCAGATCAAGTGGATACTGCAGCCGAGAAAATCGGATACGGAGCTGTCAAGTACTTTGATTTGCGTCAGAGTCCGACTTCGAGCTACGTGTTTTCATACGATCGCATGCTGTCCACGAATGGAGACACTGCAGTGTACTTGCTGTTTGCCTATGCACGATTGTCTTCCATCATCCGAAAAGCTGGAATCGATATCGCATCCAAAGTGTCATCGGCAGATCCCTCTATGGCGCTTCCTGTGGTTCATCCGTGTGAACTCGCATTGGCATTGGAACTATTGCAATTCCAAGACATTTTGAAGCTCATCAATCGCGACTTGAGCACCAACCGACTATGCAGCTATCTCTACACAATATCGGAAAAAGTGCAGACATTTTTGACACAATGTCGAGTCATTGGATGCGAAGAACAGGAAAATCGGCTATTTCTGTGCCAAGCAACAGTCAACGTCATGCAGCGATGCTTTTGTCTGCTGGGAATCGACCCGTTGGATCAGATTTGATCACAAAGCCACTTTGCATCCGTTCGCAATACTTTCAAAGCGCTAAAAGTTTTGCATCAATATATCACTTTCTGATAATTTTAAACTTTCCCTTCCGAGGTCGTCGAGAGCTATTAAGTTGGATCAAATTGCGTTTGTGCAAGCTGTCGTATCGCTCCAGTAACACATTTCCAATTGGGTTCAAAGTGCGCATGGATCCGGTCAAATCTTCAGCAAACGCGACATCCGTTCCTCGAAATAGTTTGCTACACAGCGCGCCTCAGAGTGCAATCGGAAGAGACGTAGCGAGTTGCTTACACAAGTTTCTTCCCGATACGAACTTTGGGCTCTTCATCCAATTTTTGCTCTGCGATCAATTCCCTCAACTGCTTGCTCCTCTCTCGAGCTCGTTCCTCCGCCTCAACCTGACGCGTTAGATCTTGCACACTGAGACAGAAGCAGCCATTCAGAAGAGGTAGACAGCGTGGCCATAGAGTGTGCCTACCAATTAATTTGCTTGAGCAATTTTTTCTCTCTTCTTTGGCTGGCGTGTTGCGCCAGCATTTCGCGATGGCGTTTTTGTTTGTTGCGTTTTGACTTGGTCACTAGTTCCGTAGTGGTTTTTTTCATGGGAATGAGTGAATTCGGGACGTCTGACTCGAGTTCCTCATCGTCCTGAGGAATATTAATTCATGAGGTGACAGGCCTGTCTGGTGGTGGGGTCTTACCGAAGCTCCTTGATCGAGGAATTCCAAGGTTTCTTCGGATACACCTGAATTGAGTCCAGCGAATTGATTCTCACGTCTCTGCTCTTGTTCCAGCTGCTCTGCGTACGCCTGAGCCACTGCATCTTGATGTGCATGAAATTCCGGATGATAGGATTGACCGGAGGTAGCGATTTCCACAGGTCGAATTCTATGTCGCGTAGACTTTATACTCTGTCGTTTCTGATACAAACGATTTGTTTAGGTCGTTGTGAGTATACGCGAAATATGATAACTCCCTACTTTTTGTGCTTTTGTGGTCAAAGGCGTTTCGTGCCACATAGAGGTACTCAGAGTTTTAATGGTGTCAGGTTTTGGACTCACAGAAACACGAGTTTTGTATTTTTTGAGTTGCTGTTTTAATGAGTTTGATACGTAATTAGGTTTTGAACGAGCAATGAGGGGGTCCTTTTCGGCGAGTTTCTGTCGTTTTGCAAGCTTTCTGGACAGAGTGGTGGATGGCACACCATCCTGATCAACGTGATATAACGAGTCGTTTGTCGCATGCTCTAAGCGTTGAGTATCTCCATCTTGACGGAGACTCTCCTCAATTTCCTCACCAACTTGGCGTACTCGCTCTTTGAGACGTCGTTTTAGAGTCATTCAAATAATATTATTTGATTGGTTCGGTTCAGTGCGTTATATAAAGGGTTGGAGGTAAGTAATTATATCATTCATGCAGAGAAATCAAGTCTCCTGAATTTGGACTCGTTGTAGTTAGTCGCGAGTACTTTTCGTCCACCAAAAAATCGTCCGTTTAGACCCGCAACCGCTACGTGACACAAAACGCTTCAACAAAACGTGACAATGTGGAGATAACGTACCTCTATCAGCGTCTTGGACGTTTTCAAATTCTACGAAAATGCGGATAGCTTCTGGATGACTGACGACCTTATAGATGATGCAATTGCGCACTGGACCATACTTTTGCGAACATTCCTCTTTCACTTCACTTCCTAAATGATCGTCGACTTCATCTGGTGTCACCATATTCTAAATGGGCGGGTTAAATTGACCCGGGTCAGAAGTAGCAGCACTCACCTGTAGTAGAATGACACGACTTCGTTGAGGGACGGTTTTACCTTGTGATCAAAAGTAAGCAATAATAAGAATCAGATTTCGGATGAGGTGGTACCTTTCCTCCTATTAGGTGCGGAGTTTGTGACAGCAGACGACTTTGGTGTACTTAGCGTGAGTTCTTGAATAGGAGTCTGGGACGTTTGGCCCTCCTGATCCCTCACGTCCTTCGAGCAGCTTTTATTCAAAGACTCCGCTTCTGAATGCACTACCGGGTCGTCAAATTGACCAGATACAGTTGGCACACTTTCTTGATCTCTCTCCTCTGGTAAGTCACTCTCTGCATTGGCACTCTCCGATCTGCAACCGTCCTATAGTTAGCTGCAGCTGATTACGGCTGTAACTACGATATGTACATTTTCTTCTGCATCCACGCAGGCAGAGTCATTCCTCGTCCACGACCCGTACCCAAACTCGGCACTTTGCCGGCCTCTACGTCTTTGACCAGTTTTGCTCGCTCCTTCTTGGCCTACAGGAAGCAATGTAGTTGGAAGTTGGTGTGCACACAGTATTCGCACCTCTTCCTCCTGCACTCGCTGACGCTTTTCCAGGTCACGTTTTACTTTATCCAGTTTCTTTTTATTGGTCCGTTCCTCACAGTAAACCTCATAACTGTTTGGTCGTGCAGGATCGTACTCATCCCGCGCGTTGGATTGAAAAAACGTATTGACAAGAGTTTCTCTTTGTATGTCCCCTACAGCGGGTACGTTTTGTCCGTCTGGTACATTTTGAGACGGACTGGGATCAACGACTCGAGATTGTACCAGCTTTTCCTCTCGTTTTGAAGTTTGGACGGGTTTCCGAAGCACAGAAGTGGGTTTGAAACCCGCAATTGCAAGAAAATTTGGCGGTGTACTCGTGCGTTTCCCTGTCGCTGAATCGTTTGGCGGGTTCTTATCCGGCCCACTCGAGGGTAGTGTTGATTTGCGTGCTTGCATAAGCTGCGGCACTAAAGCAGGTGCTTTCCAGTTCACTACAAGCATGCTGTCATGCACATAGGCAAGATCGATACCGAGTTATATCAACCTTTACTCTTATCATTCGTTGTTTCTTTAGTCCCAGGTAGACCCGCAGAGGTTCCTTTCGCGAGCGGCAGATCCGCATACAAATCCATTGTTATTTCAAATGTATTTATTTACACAGAATATTAATCATTTAAGCAGCAATGGCTGTGGGTGTCCACGTTCCGGGTTTCGTAAACCGACCCGTTCCACTCAAAAACTGTAAGGCGGCCTGTGCACTGTTTGAAATCCGGGTCCCTTTCTTCGCGACGACCGCTTGCTTCTCGATCGATTTGTCTTCGGCCGCAGGATTCACATAGACTGGATCCAGCGATTTCTGCTCCTTCATACATCTGGTTAGTCTAGCCTCAAGACGAAATTTGCTCATGATATCCCGTAATTCCGCTTGCTCATTTACGGTATTTTGTACCAAAACCGGTTGCTTCCAAAATCGTCTTCTCCATAATTTGAGTGCCTCTGTCCACTGAACTTGACTTTTCTTACAAGCAGCGCTTAGAATCAGCATGGTTCGACGAGGATTCTCTGGCCGATTGCAATCGTGCATCGAGTAAACCGGACGTAGCTCGAGCAGGAATCGATTGGGACTCGATAGACCTTGTAATGCTTTGACAGTGACGCGATGCTTCGTCAATGCGACTTGACCGACCATTTGTCCATTTTTCTGGAGGAAATAGCGAAGGAATCCACTTTCTAGCTCAAAGTAAAGAGGGTCCTTCACAATAAGTTAGCCTTTATAGTGTGATGATGTAGAATTATAGTCTTACTGCGACGCGAGCGCCATCGTGAAGTAGAAGATATCCTGCGAAATCGGCCATTGTTGTTACGTTGCTGGTAAGAGAGAAAGTGAAAAGCGATTCTGGGTCATATAATCCGAGCATCAATGTGAAGGTCCCACGAAGAACACAAAGAGTTGCATTGCAATGGAATACAGAATCGATATTGCTTCTTGATAACCTTTCTATAATAATACGGAACACTAGGTTCAGTCATCCCAAGTGCGACACGTCGACCACAATTCCACAACTCGTGCCACGTGAAGCAGCATATCAAATGCATTTGTTCTAACATTTCTATATGCAGTATTCAGGGTATTTACGTGTCTACCAAGTGCCAATTCATGTTATGATGAATAACCATCCCAAATGACCAGTTCCAAATATCACGATTTTATACACTCGAAACGTTTTCAGTTATCAAATATTCCTTTATGCGAAGGGCCGCGTTCCGAGCGTTTATTACACAACGAATCTATAAATAGAGGTTCATCCAGTTCTATCAATAGAGCTGACTTTTATTGACTGACAGGTTGATTATATGTCACAGAATCCACTGATACTAAATTCACTCACAAACTCTGAGTATAGGTTACTGCGTATCTAAATTCGACCGCAAACATGACACAACCACCGCCTCAAGTATCATTCAATCGACATAGAGAAAATGTCACGCGTGAAATGGCCCTCAAGCACTCACGATCGTCCAGATCGCGCTTTTTGAGTGCATCCAGTCGCTCCTTAACCGAATTTACCGCGACCAAAAGAAAGCAATTTCAAAGAAGGAGCATATGTGGTCAATGGGTCGAGGATGATACGATTCAAATATGCACTGGTTGTGAGAAGGAATTCACGATATTCGTACGTCGTCATCACTGTCGCATTTGTGGACTCATTTTTTGTGGTCCGTGCTCGCGCACTCGGATGGTGTTACCTCTATCCGTATCAAAGGGAGTGGATAATGCAATTTACACGACAAGGTTACGCGTATGTGATGGTTGTGTCTCTTATGTGCAACGAAAAGCGACGGTTGATCAATTGGCTAAAGTTGGTAAGGAAGTCTTGCAGAATGTTGATCAATCGAATCGATTGGTCGATGCTCAAGCACTTAGTGGTGCGTCTAAAGTACCGAGGAAGTCGGATTATCCTGTGGAAAAGCATAGAAATGACTTTTTGCTTATTCGTTTATTGGGCTATGCGATTGCGTTTTGGTCCATATGGAATGAAGTCACAATATCCAATCCAGCAGTTTGGATTATCTTTATCGGACTTATCAGGTGTGTTATGGAAGGCCTATCGGCTTTAAAAGCCAAGTTATATTTTAAAGTACGAGCAGAATATAATTTCCCGATAAACTTTTGCGGGCAACGTAAAGGTTCGAAACGTAACGCCGAAGTGGAGGCAAGGTCGAGTTCGGGACCATCGTCTCCAAGAGCAGTCTGTGATACAAAAAACCTTGCAATTCTTGAAGATAACCGACGTACTTCCCTCATTGCTCTAGGTGAGCAAACATTAAACACGTTATGGAATTTTGGAAACTCGACAGAAGGTTGGCAAACCGAAAATTCAATTCACGATGATGTTCATCTCTCTTCACGCGATGCGAAACCAGTCCGGATGTACAAGTGTGAAGTAATAGTTGATGCTTCAGTGGAAGAGCTCTTCGATATACTCTATACTCAATTCGAACAAAGTAACACTTGGAATGGCAGCTCTGAAGAGAGTAAAATTTTGGGCGTGCTGAATGATAGCACCGATTTGGTTTATATTAAAAGTGTGGCTGCATTGAGAGGTTTGATTACTAGTCGGGATTTTGTTAATGTTCGCACATGGCGCAACGAGGCTGACGGGTACACGATCGCAATAAATTGTGCAGGTAAAGACTTACTACCAGGCACAAAAGACGTTACACGTGGTGAAAGTGGGCCGTGTGGGTTTATTATACTACCAGTCTCAGGCTCTAAGAACAAAGCGAGGTTAATTTGGGTCCTCAACGTGGATATTAAAGGTTTTTTTCCGTCCAATATGATCAAAAAAGGAAGTCTTAGTGAAATGGATTGTTTTGTTCGGAACCTGCGAACTCAAATCGCGACGTTGCGCCTCACAAAGTAGCACTTTTAAGTTCGTTTCTAAGGAAATATGTAATCACCATCACCGCCAAACAAGAATGGTTTTGAGTCTTTCTAGTTTCGGATGTAACAGTACGAATCACTGCGTTTGACTATAGCTGTAGAGTACTCGACAGTCTACTCATAGTGAAGAGAGACTGATATCGAACCTTACAGTTATGTAACGCAGTTTCCTGTGTTGCCTCACAAACACGCGATCTCCTCACACCATATGTCGCCTTGCCACATACTCACACAATCATTTAACATCAGTCACGTGCAGTACCCATCTATATCTAGTGGGTGATGCGATCAGATTAATAAAAACTTTGCAAGCAAATTTTGAGTGATATTCTTACTATATAATCAGACAACTATGCCTGCTGCACTAAGAGCATGGTGAGCGTTATAAGCATACTGCTGTAGTCGTGGATCTTGTACACAGTGCCAGTTTTTGGTAAAGGTGACCATACTTTTGGTATGCTGCGATGTTCTCAATGTTGTGGATACAAGTGGACACAATAGTGTAACAATACGCAGACTTGCCCGCTGAAGTTCTGGATCCACATTCGTTCCACCACAAGCATATTTGAGGACTTCTTGCCAGCCATTGAGGTCTCTCATAACGTCCCGACAATATCTGTTTTCGCACAACGATGTGAGGGCCACGTGCGCTAACTTTAACAAAGTTTTATTGTTTGTTTGCAATAACATCACCAGACGACTCACAAGAGATTTCATCATTTCCGCGTTCTTTGTGCTTTCATTGCTGGCCAAAGACAATAAACCAAGAACCCCTTGCATCCTTGCATCATCGAATTTGCTATCTAGCAGCCCATTGATTGCCTTTATTGCACTGTTCACGTGCTCAATAGCGCACGGATTTGGTGTAGAGATTGCAGAGATAGGTCGTTTTGAGGCCTTTGTCGGAGTGCTTTTCTCCACCAATAACTGAAATTTCCGAAATGAGTTTTTCAACTCTGCATAACCATGCACTAAAGCAGTGATATCGCCCTCTCGACGCTGAACCTCGACAACACACGCCTTGTTTGAAGTTTTGAAAAGTTTGATATTGAACATAACTCGATATAAACTGTTTTCGCGACGATATTCCACTACCCATTTACATTTATCGGTTTTGAAAACGAAATCGGTGTCTTTATCACACAAAAACTGACCAATGATCATGCACACACGAGGGACGGATTCGCTTTTGACATGAAAGTGTGTGTGTATTTCGAGTCGAAACGGATGTGGGGGCAATGGACGCGGAACCACAGTTCCGTAGTTTGTTTTGTCGGTACGTGGTCCAAATGTGACCGGTCGATGACTCGTTTCGTGTATTAATGGTTGTTTTGAGTGGGTGTACGTTTGAGTGGAGTCTTCTGAGAATATATTGGAGTTGTATGAAGATGCAGTGGGACGGTGACCCGTCGCGATGGATCGATATTGTACGCGATTGGATTCTTCACTCATTGATTCAAGAGTGCCATAAACTGGTTTATTGCTTTCTTCGTAAAACCTCTCGTTTCGAGAAGCTCTTTCTTGATCTTTCCTCTCCATCGCCAATCAGTTTGAGAAGAATAGTAAATTGATAACTAGAGACAATGGGTGTGTCAAACCTGTAAAACCTATTTTGTAAAGTTGAGGATAGAAAGAGAAAAAGCACACTACAGTTCTTTCTAGAACGAGGTTTTATACTCACATCGGGTACGTAAACTGCCGGTACGTGACAATTTTACGGTCAAGCTGAGGTAGAGTTACCTGTTCGTTCTCCAAAGTATAAAACGATCCAACAGCGACATCTGCTATCGCCGACTTCAATTCCTCGCTACCCGTGAGTGACTAGCACTTGACGTGCTGAACGTATTTTACGTAGTCATAGATACTTTGCGCTAGTACTGTATTTATGCGCAAACACTTTACATCATAACAAGGAGACCACTGCGCCTCTTAACTAACTAGACAACCACAAATTATATTATAAGCACATAATTGTGTGCGCTTTCCTTTCACGTTTTGCCATCGCACTTAAAATCGCTACGTTTGGTACACTCCCAGATGCGCTCCGATCTCAGTAGCATCTGATTGGACTCACTGATAAACTTATTAAATTCTGCAGTAGATTCACTATAATGTCCAAAGGAGTGAAAGCCGTTCCATCGATTCATTCTGATAAGAAGTTTTTGGGACAACTCGCACTGAACGAAATTCCTCTTGAAAACATTGTAACGTGGAACTTGTATCAATTCGATCATGTACCACAACCTGATGTAAACACTGCAGTACCCTCAAACGTTGCAGCAACAGTCCCTCCGCAGTCGATCGAAACTTATACCGAGTCAGTGACTGGGCTGAGGTGTGGAACGTGCGAAGTGAGTGCGTTTGAGTCATCCGAAGCACAATATTATCATTTCAAATCAGATTTACACCGAATAAACTTGAAACGCAAAGCAAAAGGCTTGCCACCACTCACTTCCTCCTCAGAATTGCCATCTGATTCTCCCGACTCGGACTCTGGCGACTCAACATCCTCAAAGTCGGAGGAAGAAGACAAAAGTACTCATCCGACTGAACCTGTAATCCTCTTTACTGATATGGTTCATGTACACAAGGTGAAAAAACCTCAACTGTCTGCAATAACACGCTTTCTAACAGAATGATTCCATACTCAGATCTACAAAACACTACTCACTCCACCCAAAGCCAAAGTCTGTTACAAAGACTCATTAATTCAACTCTGCAGTTCAGAGTGGAAGTGGGCAGTCTTTCTACTGCGTAGTGGACGTTTTGCTGGAGCAATTTTCCAGAGGAATTTTGCACTCGTGCACAAAACCTTTCAGCGATATACAACGAGACGGAAACAAGGAGGGAGTCAGACCGCTCACGACGCCTCAGGCAATCGCTCCAAGTCTGCCGGTGCGACTTTGCGTCGATACAACGAGAGCGCATTGAAAGCAGATATTCACAATACATTGGCACAATGGAAAGCAGAATTAGCGTCTACCGAACTTATTTTCATTGCATCTGGAAAAGCTGAACAAAACACTTTTTTTGGAGTGAAAGAAAATCTATTGGATACAAATGATCGTCGAATACGGCGAATACCTTTTGCAACGTATCGTCCAACATTTGAGGAGGTTTGTGGATTTTATATCGTATTTGAAGTTTTTAAATTGAATTGGATGATGTAGGTGTGTCGCGTGCGTGCTAAATTACAAAGTGTCAAATGTGGCTCGATATCCTCAATACTGCAGCCAGCACGTAAAAAGCCAGCAAACTCGGATCAGACGACATCCAAGAAGACCGTTGAGAAACCTGCAGAGCGTGAGGTTGCTGTTGACGCATCAGAGCAAGTGAAGACGATACCGGCTATCATTCAGAAGCTCAGAGACGGTGAGTATGAAGCTGTACAAGGGCAAGTTGAGAATCGTGATAGCAGTGTGGACATTGATGTCGCAGACTCGGAAGGCATGACCTTGTTACACCATGCGGCGAATGTCGATGCGACTTGTATGGTCTCCTTCCTACTCGAGAAAGGCGCGAATCCTTCGCTGCTGGATATTCGTAATCGTTCGCCTTACTTGTTGTGCATCTCCAAAGGCACTCGAGATGTATTTCGTCGTTTTCTTGCAAAGCAGCCGGATGCTTGGGACTACACCAATTCCCATATACCAAGCGCTTTGACGGAAGAGATGAAACAACGTAAACGTGAGAAAGAAAATGAAAAGCGACGACGGGCAAGAGGTCGTAAAAAGGAGCAGAAGAAAATTCTCGCGGAAGAAGCCATTCAAAACGAACGGGAAAGAATCGCTCAAGAAGAAGAAGAAGCTCTCCGAAAAGAACGAGCTCGAATAGCAATGGAAGCAGCAAATACCTGCTCCTTTTGTGGGAAATCCTCCGGCCCGACTCCGTTCACGCGATTGGAATACAAATACTGCTCCACACTCTGTGTCCAGAACCACCGGCGACAATTGCTCAGCGAAGCGGCACTCCGACGTTTAAAAATGTGAGCATTGAATCTCCATTAAGAATACACCCAATCAATCCAATAAGCTATTATGAACGTGTCTCTTGATGATGCAACACTGCAACGTGTGTATGCGTGGATCGACGAAATACCTTTATCGAGGCCTAAAAAGAACATTTCGCGTGACTTTAGTGATGGGATATTAGTCGCTGAAGTCATTGCGTACTACTTTCCCAAAATGGTGCAGATGCATAACTACAGCGCTGCGAACGCGATCAAGCAGAAACAATACAATTGGAACACACTTCATCGTATGACTCTACTTTGCAATTCTTTTATTTTCTCCAACTCATTTCATTAGGAAAAGTATTGAAACGCCTTCACATCGTTTTGAGCAAAGAGGACATCGATGATCTTGTGCAATGCCGCAATGGAGCGATCGAACAGCTTTTGATAAAGTTGCAACTCAAAGTATGTTGTGATCTCTGTGTACTGCATGGAGGCTGATGCGTAAATCTGTAGATTGCAAGCTATCAGGAGCATCGATCCTCTCGGAAAAACGATGAGCAAGACGAGGACTCGGGGAAGGAGGATGGAGACTGTCTGCACAAAGCATCAAATGGTCGAGATAGTGGATCTTTGACGGATATCGCGTCCCGTCTGGATAGCCCGACACCTTCCAATTCGAATGCATCCATCTCAGCGCCCAATCGATGCGACCGGAACAGTTTGGAATTGAAAAGTGCTGAAAGTAGAGCACAGGAAACTTTGAGAGAAAAAGAACAAACTATCACCGAATTACAGGAAACCAACCAAATTCTCGAGCTAAAGATACAGAAACTGGAGCAACTCGTTCGATTAAAAGACGGTAAAATTCAAACACTTGTAACGAAATTACGATCGCAAAATCTATAAACATGCTATTGTTATGCTTTGTATTATAATGGTTCAGAGTACTTGATCCGTCAAGCGATTTGTATAGATGTATTGATTTGTGTATACTATAGCCAATCATAAGCGACAAGTATTTAGGAGACATGATCGAAGTGATTTTGAACGATCGTTTGGGGAAAAAGGTTCGTGTCAAGTGCAACGAGGATGATACAGTAGGCGATTTGAAAAAGCTTGTTGCAGCTCAAGTGGGTACACGACCAGAGAAAATTCGAATTCAGAAATGGTATACAATTTATAAGGATCATATCACCCTGGAAGACTACGAGATACACGATGGTATGGGGCTGGAGCTGTATTACACATAACCTATATAGCTTGTGAATGGAGCTGTATTGTCTCACACTATCTGAACATTGTCAGCGTATCCAGCCGAGCTTAGAAGTAGTACTACATAATACAAACCTTTTGATTTTTGAACAAAATGTGTCTGATCTACCATTGAATCTATAATTCTGACGTGTTTGGAGCTGATGGCAGCTAAGAATAACTCTGCTGGGCATGCGAACAGCCATCTTTGATGGGTGCCGAAGTATCCAATCTTTTGAGAGGTGAATCATGGGGTGAAAGTGGGGATAGCTTTGAAGAGCCCGGGATTCATACTAGTGAATCGAATGGGGACGAAGGTACTGCAAGTCGTATGGCACCCACTTTGATGAAGGACGATAGCATGTTTGAGTTTTGTAAGCGTTGGGATCTCAGAACCTTGATCGATTTTCTACGATTTTATGTATATTGTAACGAGGAACATCAGAATCCCAAAGACTTACCATCCAATATGACATTCGAGGAAGCCCTTCCTGCTATCATTGAGATCGAGGAAAAAAAAGCACACCTGTCTTCATTGATAGCTACGATACAAAGTGAGGTGAGAGATCTTGAAGCGGCATCTACAGCCCAAGGCGAAGAAAAAGCTGTTTTGATTTTAAAGGATAGAGAGTCACAAATTACCAGACAGAAATTAGTTTGCGAAGAAAAACTCGCTCGATTTAGCCATATCGTGTCTCCGGTCATTACTGGTGTGGATCTGTCGATCGAAGTAAAATGGAAGATTTTCAATAGTACAATCGAAGCAATCGAGAAGAAGTATGGTTTACAGAGCAGCGATTCGCCTTCGGGCACATCGATGATACACCTTTCTGACACGAATTCATCCACACGCCATCCTGCTTGTAGCTCATACGTCATGAATCCCATCGATATCACCGAACGTCGATTACATCAAGATATGCATGACTCTCTTGCCTCGTCCAATTTGTATGTTATGGATGATCATACAGACGAAAGTGCCGATACTTCCGATTCCGATAGCTCAGGGCGTAGCGAAAGCCACAAAATGTCAGATCCCGGAAATCATGTAGCTGAAGTGTGTGGTCCTATTGTAGAGTATCAAGTTGAGCGAAGACCGGATGAAGCATTCAATGTTAAATCAAGCTTTAGCGAGCATTCTTCCCCGAAGCAGTACAACGAACTTCACAATAGCGTATGTGGAGATCGACTCGCTGACGCACAATCTCCGTCGATGGTCTTTGCACTCCCATATTTCCATCCTGGACATACTTTGAAGGGAGTTTCACCAATATATAATGCTGAAGTACATAATCCCATATTTTTTGGCTTCGCTCTTGATAAAGTGACGACCAAGCAAGCTTTCGAGATACCTGTGCGTGAGAATTTAGAATACGAGCATGAAAAAGGATGTGTTCAGCTCAAAGTACAGCAGTTGGATGCAAAGTTAGAAGCCTTTATTGCTTCGGAAGACGCTAAGCTAAGGTCCTTGACCCTGAAAGAACAGGAATATCACGAGAAGCGCGACAAATTTTGGAACAAACGTATCAAGGATCTTGAACAAGCTCGAGCCGAACTAAACTCCGAAGACTTGACTTTGCAATCTCGACAGAATCAGCAGTCACATATACAGAAATCGTACGATCATGAAGATCAGGAGATACAACAGAAGAAGAAATTTCTAGTAGAAAATATGCAGAATGCAAGAAGCCAACGCAACCTGGAAGTCAGTAAACTTCGCAATATGCTCAAGTCGGAGGAACCGTTAGGAGCATCTCGGATGGAATATCATGAACTAGAAATTCGACGCTATCAGGGAGAGGTTCAGACTGCGAAGGATTCACTGCAAAAGGCACAAGAAGATTACTCTTCTTTTCGATCGTACAATAATCATACCCTCGCCTTGTCCGGAACCAAGCAAGATCGACATCAACGGGGCCAACTGCTATATATTGAAGGCCAGATACGTCATTGTGAAAAGGAGCTTGAATCACTTTGTACGTTATTCGAAAATGAGCTTTATCTCTTGGAGCGATCGAAAAGTATTTATCAAAGAGAATCTCGCTTAGAACCGCTATATACCAGTCTCCAAGGATCTACTCCAGCCGTGGGCATCTCAGGAAGAGCGCCTTTGCTATCAGACTTAGCAGTAGCCTTCTTGATTGGGCTGAAAAATCCTTCATTAACGACCCGGATCGAGTTCCTCTTCAATATGTATGCTCCGGGATCGAGTTACATGTCTTCAAAAGCGTTCTTGAAAGACCGGCCACCGAATTGGAACGGTCAAATATGTGCTTTGACTTGCAAATCATTTACATGCGTCCTGCAAAAAGCTGTGAAGATTCTTATGCAAATCTTTCCCACGGACCCAAACCAAAGTCTCATTCAAGAGAAGATTCAGGGTATCGCCCAGCGTGAATTTCTGCTGCTAGTACGATTGAAAGAATGCAACAGTACCTTTCTATCCATTCACCGGTCTATGCAAGGCCATCAGCCGAGGCTTGCAACATCGAAAAAGCTCGCAGATTCACACTACCTAACGCGCTTGGAGTTTATCGATTTTTGCATGTATTCTGTCAAACAATCTCCGCAACTGAGTCGATTCTTCAATATACTATGTTCCCATGAACATTTAGGAAGATACGTGATGCAAAAGATCAGTGTAGCTCATCGCTATAGATTGGGTTTAGTTCCAGCCGAAAATCTGAAGCATGAAAGCATTCGGAAGCAATTGCAATATCGAGAGGAGCTCTCGCCCTGGAACAAAATGCAGCTCCATAAAATTGCGTTGGCAATGGGAGAATATGATACATTGAAGACAAACTACAGAGTCTATCTGCCAACTCGAAGAATGTTTTTATTATCAGAGGTGGTCCCACTTCACCATGGCGGGTATCGTAATGCTCTGCATCATCGACATGAATGTATGCAATTCGCCAGTATTAAAATCCAATCTTGCTGGAGAGGTAAACAGGGTCGTCGGAAGGCGGTTTTGCTGGCACAGAAGCAAGCATTTTATCATGCAAAAGCTATAGAACTTCAAAGCACGAGAGGTGAAATCGTCCTGGAATGGAAAGATAGAGAATCACAGCCCGATGTGGATTCAACTCCTCTCCGACTAGCCTTTTCGACCAAGAAATTCTCCAAGTTGATGATGACGAGCATGTCGATGGAGAAAGCACTTCGCAAAGCTCAGGACGATATTGAAGACCGTTTTCGTGAAATGGAAGAGGAACTCGGGTACACTGACCATGCAGTACGTCCGGAAATGCAGGTGCACGATCTCGACTACTTGGAACAGGAAATATCTACGTTCCTGGTTCATAAGCTTAGTAATGCGAAACGAGAGGAAGCAAAGGCATCACAGCCGGGTGATACAGGGGAGAATGAGAGATATGATTTAGAGGACACGCTAGACCAAAAGCGGGATGGAGAAACGAATATTAATCAGCAACAACTACGATCCGCTGGATTGGTGGTAAACGAGGGCACGAAAGAGAAGAGCCTTAATGAGAATGGTTGGAACAATGTTTCTAATATCAGTGACGAAGACCTACAATCATCCGATGCCTCAATGCATCTGGTATATTCATACCTGCGCAGGCGATGTGATGGAATGACAACGTACAACTTTAAGGAGCTCTCACTTGAGCTTCCTTCTAAGCGTCATATTTGTACCTATGTCTGGTCATTCCGTCGATTGGATGGTAAATATGAGCAGCGCGGACTTGAAATGGATCTTGCGGATCATTTTCGTATCAAAAAGAACACCTCTGACCTCGTTATGGCACTCATTGAGCTTGCTGAGAATGATCCTTGTTTTGGGCTGACCTACGCGCTTTTGGAAACATTTCAATGTGAAAATGAACCATCCTACTCGATGCCACATTATAGGCGCTGTGCACCGTTATCGCAAGATACTGCTGCTTTTCTGAACAGTGCAGTTGGCATTAGGAACAGCTCGTCGGCACACGATCTACTTGCACCTTGCTCGTCTGCACATGGTAAGCAAAGGAATCATTTGATGGAGACACATAAGGCTCTAGCCACTAAAGCGTATGAAAAGATGGTGCATGCAACGTTAGAATGGAAAAAGATCGAGCAATCCTTGCTTGAAGCTGGAAATGAAGAATATTACTTGCATCATCTCGGAATGGGCACAGATCGTATGGATTGGTCAGTGCAACTACACCGAGCTCTGCAATTGCCAGAAGTATCAGCTGATGAGATTCATGATAAATACGGGCAAATCTACAATATTTGTCACAATTTTTTGCAGACCGCGACTGCGATTGCCATGATCATAGCTCAAGAAGCTACTTTACCACTATCATCCCGATCAATAATTCCTTTGGCTCAGTCACAAGTCGATGGGCGGAAGGATTCCACTCGATCAACGATGAAAAGGAAGTACGAAGTTCACAGTATCCGATTCGAGCTATCCTTGGATGACCATGGACGCTTTGAGAGTTGCGATGAATTTGCAGCAAAGTTTTCGGGTCATGAAGTACGGAATTCTGCATTGTACATGCGCAAACTCGGGTCTGAACCGAGCTTTCTACTTCCACTGCAATGTTGCGTCGATACGCGAGGCTTTAGAGTTTTGTGCACATCCATCCTCCCAATTCACACAAACTCGCTCACAAGTGACAATGACAACGCAGAAAGGAACGCGTCCGAGCAGAATTTGCTTCAAGGTACAAAAGATCACGGAAAAGCGATAATTGCTTCAAGTAAGAAGCTGGGAGAGCTACTGGCGCCGATGTCAAAAGAGCTCAACACTAGCCAGCATTTCGTCCGGGGGTCGCGAGATTTGGTGCAGAGAAGCATCTACGGACCAGCTGATCTACAAGTATATTCTGTAGCGCCCGGCCTGTACAATTTGCTGGGCTTTGGACGCGCAATGCCACCAGAAGATCCTGGGGCCACCAAACACTTGACCCCATCCACTCGTGGTATGAGTATCTTATGGCGCCAATTACGTTCTGAATTCGTGCGGAAGCAGTCACGGGCTTTATCACCTGATGCTCTTTTTTTCACGTCATATCGTACCACAGACTGGTTGGAACGAGCCAAAGACATAGAAAATGCCACATTCGAGCTGCTGAACACAGTGATTCCTCAATTTGCCAAGGAAATGCGTAAAAATGAAGATTACTATTTGGGCTCCGGTGATGATAATTATCATCGAAGGAATACTACCCAAGGAGCTGGAAAAATGAGGAGTGAATACGAATTGACACAGAATGCATGGAATGAAAGCACACTGACTCGAGGGATGCATCGTCACGGCATAAATATGCGTCATCTCGGATTACTCCGTGCGCACTTGAAATCCAACGATTCTGTCAATACTTTGTGTGACCCTAGTAAGATGAAAGAGCCAAATTTTCTGAATCATACGAATCAAACGATGAGTCCTACTCCTTCTGATGAGAATCGTTGCTCAATCGGACTACCAAGACGCTTGAGCGGTGGGAATCTCTGTGATGATAAACGTGATTTTGTGACCCGGCCATCTTCTTTACACGCGCTAGCTTTAGCGGAAATGGTGGCCAGAACTTTGAAAAATGTCATACGCCATTTCTTGCGTGAAGCAGCCAAACAGACTAGAATGGGATTGAACTCAGCATTCTTGAATCAAGTGATCGTTAAGCTATTCAATTTGTTTACCGGAGGACGGAGAGGAAGTGATGCATTTTGGAAATTCTTTCTTATCCAGGGTGTACGTGCTCGGTTCGGACATATTGCATTATCCCGAGACGAAGAATTAAATGCACGCACTGATGCTGTACCATGGTTCCATTACATCGTAAATCGCGTGTCGAATATGCTTGGACTTAGCCTGACGGCTGGATCGCTTCTACGTCTACAATTGTCACCAAACGGCCACATATTTAGCTCGGAAGACGTTTTGGCCGCACGCGATTGTCAATTTGGTGATCTTCGGACACCACAATCGATTGCAATGTGTAGAGTGAAAAGTAACCTGTGTGTTCTTCACTTTGCAATGGCTTCCTTACTATCACTCCAAGGGTCTATGCGACAGACACGCACATACAACGAAACAATTTTAGATGCCCAGCCGCATGGCTACTGGCCTTTGTGTGACGCAAAGGGAACGACAGAAGCAACTAATTTGGGATCACTGGGAGCAGAACTCACTGGGAAGTACATTAGAAATTGTGAACTCGAAGCTACAGGATTCGTATGCAACTCGGAGTACGATCGTGCAGTCAGATTTCGAAGGAGCAAGAAAACCTTTGTAAATTTTGATGATTGTCACGTTCCCCTGATTCATATGCAAGATAAAAACTCGATCATGAGCAGTTTAGAGGCCTGGTGCGCATGTGTAGGATTATATGGTAGAAGACAGACCGTTGTGGCGGTCGGCTGCCTCAGCCTCGATATTACTATGTCAAGTAATTGGGCTGTGATGCTACAAAATGAAAGCAGCGAAGTTGTTGCTCAAGGACCACCTGTCAGCCTACATAAATGGACGTACCTTACTGCTACTCTGACCAGTACCACGCTACGCCTGTATATCGATGGTAGACTTGAAGGTGAAGTCGTTTGGCACCAGATTAGCAGTGATAAATTCCCGGTGAATACAGCTTCACTCAGTGCAAGCAAAGTAAGAATACAAGAAATGAATGAGAACCAATCTTCCTCAGTCCGCGAAGAAAAGGATGACAATGTCTTAAACGGTGATAATTTCGAAAACGAGCGCAAAGCTTTGGAAAAGAAGCCACGGCCGAAAGTGTTCAAGCTTTTTTGGCCCAACTTATACAAACGAGATAATATGGATTTTTCAGTGCGTGATGAAGCCTCGAAAGCTGCATTCGGACCTTGTAAACTTGAGACCCTCTCCAATTCGAAACTAGCTGAAGATCAGGGTGTATCGATAGGCGTGCCTTCCCCCCACAACATAGAAACTATGCACGAGGCGGGAGGATCAATTATCCCAGAGTTTTCTCAGAGAACACGACCCACTCGAATCGCGTGTTTATCCTCTGAAAGAAACCGGGATGGTAAGCACTTTTTCCAAGGGATGATTGCTCATGTTGCGTGCTACCTCAACAAATGTTTAGCTCACGAGGACATCAATGCACACTATATTATGGGCACGCGAGATCGAACTCGAGAATCTGAGAATCTTTTTGATTCAGCAACAGAGCGATTTGCTCGATGTTTGTACGCATTTGATCCGTACGACCACAGTACTCTGCGCAACTTTGCAAAAAATGTCTGTGCCTCGCCGTTTCATGACAATCAGGATCAAGAATTTGTCCTGAAGCAAAAGAGGAAAATCCGCCTTGCTGTCAATGCTTTGGCACTTGCAAAGTGTGTGCATGGTATAGCCGAAATAATGAGACATCTACCACACAGTCCAAAGTTCAGCGATCTTTTCATATCATGCTATCAGAGTATCATACAAGAGGATCCATCATATTTCCGACCACGAAGTGATCCAAGTTGTCAGTACGCAGTGGAAGACCTTGCTGAGGTCCCATTCGCGCTATTCTTTATACCTGGCTCAACCTTAGCTCTGCCCGATCTTTTACCGGACGATCACGTTCTGTTGCCCGATTGTGATATGAGTAGCGCTTACGCTTGCTCTCAAAGCATTATCAGCGATCGGGAAGCTTATCACAAGACGATGCAGGACGAAATCATTCAGACTTTTGCTGATATAATAATCCGAACAGTGGTCCCCCTTCCCTACTTTTTCAGTCAAAACACATTGACAAATTTAGATTGGCTTGAAAACATCTCAAGCCACAAAGTTATAATCTATTGCGCTTTGCGGCTCCGAAGTGAAGGAGATTTGGAAAGGCTGTGTTTTGAAGACATCCCGGACATTTCATCTCAGGACCTTGAGCTGATTGCGAGGAGCAACACCAATTGTAAATGTCTTTCCATTCCAAAATGCACACTTTTGGCGGAAAAAACAATACAGGAAAGTGTTTCTATATGTCGGAAATTGGAAGAGCTTGACCTTTCCTTCTGCAATCAGCTACATGATTCCTCCTTGGTGGTCTTTGGCAGGAAATGTCATGTGCTGAAGAAGCTCTCGGTCGCCCACTGTCATCAAATCAGTGATCTCGGTTTGGGAGCACTACTTCAAAGCCTTGGCTTTCGTCTTGAACGTCTAGATATCAATCATTGTGACCAGTTGACGGATGCGACATTAACGAATATTGGCACATCATGCACAATGCTCCAAAGTTTGGACGCGCAGTGGTGCTTTCAATTCACCGCCAGAGGATTGCAACGGATCAACAAGTCTGCTTCGTTTTTTTCTTCGCTTGAGTGGATTGATATTTCTGGATGTAGAAAGATAGATACAGAAGGAATCATCTATCTTGCGGATTGCTGCACGAATTTGCAACATATCAAATTAGACTTTTGCGACAGATTAACAAGTCAATCGATCAGCGCATTGGTACAGAAATGCACTCGCTTGAAAACGCTACATATGCAGGAGCTGGCATTAGTGACAAATGAAATCATTTTTGGATCTCAAGTGAATGACGATATTCCTCAGCCTAGCATACGATGGGAGCTTGCCAATGTGTCGCTATCCGGCTGCACTAATCTAGACGATGAGGCATTTCGATATCTCTGCACTCACATGGGGAAGTTAGAGTCTTTGAACGTGTCGTCTTGCTCATCTTTGACTCAGGATGGATTTTACCATTTTGCTGCAGACGCAAATTTCAAGACATTGGAATTGGAAAATTTAGACTTGAGCTTTTGCCCCCAGTTCAAAGCAGCAGACGCCCAACTGTTTACCATGAAATGCTCCAAGTTGACCTCGCTGAATCTCTCCGGCTTGGTCAGTTTAGACACTTTGAATGTGACTTCGATCATCGAAACTTGCCCTCATTTGATCAAATTGCACCTGGGTTTTTGTCGAGAATTAAGTGATAGTACACTCCGATTCATCGCTACAAAACTTGCTTTACAGGATCTCAACATCGAGAGGTGTAGCAAGATGACCGATGATGGACTATTGGCACTCATTGACGACAATTTTACTCTACAAACGCTTAATATATCGTCTTGTAAATTGATTACGGACATTGTGATCCTTTCCTTGATGAAAAGCTGCCCGAGACTTCGACAATTGAACATTGAGCTCTGTTCTCAGCTTACGCAGGCTAATATTGTGGCCTTGAGACGTAAAAGACCAGCTTTGTGTGTTCATTATTCGGAATATGCCAAGCCAACCAAAGAAGCATCGAAATTTGACGATATCTTTTTATACAAGCCACAAACGCATATCTACAGCACGCGCAGGAACAACTCAGGTGTTAATTATAAACAATAATTTCGAGGGGAATTAGTGTGAGTCGCAAGTCGGATTGAGCAATAAATATCCTTGCTACAGCGCCAACCAATTCGAATAGCAGCGTCACTGCCATATGTCACCACATTGACCCGATTACTGCTTCCGGATCAGTTCATGTACACTCGAAAGCATTCAATCTAGTTTTGCAGTCGCTATCGCTCTGAGCATGTAGGGATTAATTGCCCCAAATTCTTCCACTCACACGATTCAACAAATCTCATGCGAACGAGCTGATCCATCAACCTGTCACAGTGATACCACTAAAGCAGTCACAATGGTGTTCATGTGCAGGTGGCGGATTGTTCTATGCGGGGAAGTCAACCGTCGATACCACAAGGCATTTGGGAGAGGCTGCTGCCGAAAATTACATAATAGTTGCTTCAAATTTGACATTTAAAGTGGAATTAGCTAACTTCTTGACTAGGCTCAGGTATTCTATGCCTAGCGGTAGCCGCGTGACTCGGAAGACTTGGATTCATTGCTGGACTTTGGTGAGAAAATCACGCCGATCCGAAATCGATACTAGGTATTTACAACACGCTACAGCGTAAGCGTACTACAACGCCATCTATCAGATTGGTATCCATTCAAATTTTATAGAGGAGGCGTACATGCAGAATGTCAATCATGAGGTGTGTCGCTTCGCATTCTCCATCTAAAAATAACAAATCGGTATAGATCCCCGGATCGTCAAGATCCAGTCAAACGACCGCTTAATACATTATATCATCACCCATGCTATCATGCCTGATCAATCATTGCATGTTTATCTATCTGGTTACAGGTGCAACAACTACTGAATTTGTACTGTTGACGAGAAACTCAGAATGAACTGATCATTTAGTCTGGATCGCAAATTTGAATGACAAGGTACAGGGATTGAAGATGCACTGGAGTGTGAATCCAACAAGCAGTGCATCTACATACAATAATGACCACTGGGTCAATGTACCAGATACATCGATCAATCTAACGCTCCCTGCGCAAATGACGACTCTTATTTCGTATTCTGTTAGCGCAGCATGTTCGATAAATGTAGAAACGGGGTCAAAATACGACCTCAAGAAAACGAAACATGAGAACATAGTAGCTTTTCGTATACTTGTTGATGGCATTCCATTTCGACAGTCTGGGACATCCATTGGTTTGTCTAAAGCCAAATTGAGTAGAGCAAGTGGGTATCTTGGGATAGAGATGCGAGAAGGTACTCATAATGTAACTCTGCAGTGGAGAAAGAGAGGTTTGCTCGTTCGCTCATGGAGGATTGCCAAAAATGATATGGATAGCTTCCAGGGAGGACGAGTACTCTTAGTGTCATCTCATAAATACGCATTCTGGTACTCACAGCCACTGGCAGAGGCCGCGCTGATAGCATCCAGGCAATGGCATCAAGTCAGAGATATGAAATTACAATTGAAATTTGATTCTCGATCCAGGATTTATTTATTTTATCAAATTTTGGTCACAGCAGCATTCCCTTACGCAGGTACTATTACTTTTGATCGGGTTGGCGTGATACATTACGCTTTTCTTTAGCAGCTGGGACAAAAGTAGGTGTCATTGAGACCATCTTAGTAATCAATGGTGCCAAATATAGAGAGACTAGAGCGTCTGTAACTTCGCTCGGGAATGCAGTGAAATCATTAAGAGGAAGTGTACTACTTGAAGTGGATCCGGGCGAAGTCATCGTACTACTGCATTGGCGTCAAAATTCTGCTTCGGAACAAACCTGGCGATGTAGTTCCGGTATTGGCGATGGATTTGAAATGGGTAGAATACTAGGTGCATTGCAAGATCACACTATTCAAGCTCCGTCTAGTTACAGCTCTTGGCTCCTCTATTATCCAGATATGGAGGATTGGTTGGATGTTGGGAACTCTTTGTCAAGTTTTGAATTGAAAAATGCTACGCTTGTCGAGTTTACATATAGTCTTCCCATCAGTCAGATTGGGAAACACGATTTTGGCGTAGGAACACACACATCTCATCAGGAAATTCAGAGTCGCATTTTGATAGACGGGCAAGGGTATCGTCAGCAAGATACTATGCATGTGACTGGGGGTACCCCGGAAAGGAACAAAATGCAGGCAAGATTGGTGATCCCGCTAGCAGCCGGTACGCATACTTCCTCCCTTCAGTGGGAAATTAGAAATGGGAAGAAGTGGATATCATCACTAGGTTCAACAAGCTCATCAATCTATCTTCACGTGGCATTCCGCAATAACGGACCAGTTATCATAAGTCCTGCCTCTTACGAAGTATTTGAAGATGAAGACACAATTTTAGCTGGTATCAAAATTCGGGACAAAATATCCTTGGATCTATTCGACTATGCGATTGCAGTCAATCTATCTGTAATGCATGGAGTATTACTTCTAGCTCAATCACCTGGAAACGATGCTGTTCACAATCGGAGCAATACGCACTTTATAAGTGGTAATGTTGCGTACATCAACGCAAGACTTGATCGGATCATTTATCGTGGGAATCCAGATTGGAATGGGCAAGACATTCTGTCGATATTCGTACGATCCCAGGAGTATGGTGGAATCTCATCCAAGGTAGATAGCTCTATCATTGATATCAACGTCCAACCAATAAATGACCCTCCCCAACTGGTTGTGCCCATGCAAGTGGTTCTACTTGAAGATCACAAAGTAGGTATCTTCGGAATCAGTGTCTCGGACAAGGACATTCAATTGAATCGAATAACACATCAAAATGAAGTCAACGATTACATAGAAGTTTGCTTACACGTTACTGACGGAGTCTTGATACTCCCAGACACGGGAAGACTTCAGGATTCAGATGGAGAGACGTTTGGCGATCAACTTATTTGCATCCGAGGGCCTTTAGATTATGTTAATACGGCACTGAAAGAAGTGGTGTACTCTCCTAGCAGGAACTATAATGTATTACAGCATGAGGAATTTGTTGGGATAAACGTGAGAGATATAGAAGGAGCAGAATCTGAGGCGCGAATCGAGTTGGTTGTTGTGCCAGTTGACGATAGTCCATCCCTTGAGAAGCGAGCTGTATTCACAGTCGCATTGCAAGGGTACAAGTTGATCACATACGATTATCTAAGGAAATCAAACAATCAGAAAGCTTTTGTCAGAATGCAGACGGTGACCAAGTCTGGTAAAATAAAGCTAGATCAAGATTTTTATGAAAATTCGAGCAGCGTGGAGTGGAACATTACCACCGCTTCTCGGGTCGATTCTTCAGTCGTCGAATTTGGAGGTAATGTAGAGGAGGTGGCAAAAGCTTTGGAGGCGTTGACATATACTCGAATTCCATCCTTTGACGGATACGAAATCATACATATTAGTCTCAGTCATACATCGACCTTTGACGAGCAACAAAACTATGTTGTACAGCTGGCACTACAAGCAGAAGCTGGCGATCCTGTGACTCACAAGACCCCAATCCAGATACGAGAAATTCGACCGAATAGAGGCAACTTCTTTGGTGGGACAGTGATATATATTGCAGGAAGTGGTTTCTCTCAACTAGATGATCCGTTTGATACGCTACTATGCAAGTTTGGTATCAACGATGCAGTTGTAGCTACAGTCCTGAATGATACCAACCTTATCTGCATCTCTCCCAGCAATCGACAGCCAAGTGACGGCATTGCGGTGAACACAACTTTCTTGATGATAACCGATGAACACGAGTTGTTCTACACAAATCCACTCGCGTATGTCTATGATAGCATATGGCAACTTGAGGCCGTTTCTCCGACCAAGCTATCGGTCATTCAAAGTACAAAAATCATGCTGTATGGTCACAATTTTGTCAACTTGGCCACTTGGATGTGCATTTTCAACAAAACATCTGCTGTGACAGCGTTTTTCATATCCTCGAAACAGCTTGAATGCTTCGCTCCTCCCGCTTTATCAGCAGACCGTAAAAATATCTCGATACAGCTTACGAACAATGAGGTCGAAAATTCGACGGAATTTTGGCTCACATACAAAGGTATTGTGGCTCTCATTTGTGATTTACGCATTTGAAAACTTATTGCTTCTTCAAGATATTCCGCAAATGAAGCATATCGAGCCTCTCTTTAGCTACATTGGTGAAAGGGACATTAGTCTTCATGGAACAGGCTTTTGTGTACAAGAGCTGTACGAATGTATCTTCGACGGAAACATTACATCTAGGGCCATTGTATTGTCAAGTCACGTAATCACTTGCTCGCAACCAGAATATTTGAGGGCTCGCACTCGGAGCTCAATAGTATTGAGTCTGAGTATTCGATACGGACTTGTCATCATTCCTTCACCAAGGAATATTACCTTGCTCAGTATGTTGTCCGTCAAGTCTCTACCTGGACGATTCTAACGCGTTTGATAATTCTTTAGCTTCCCCAGATATTCAGTACACAAAGCCTTCATTCGGGATTGCGAACTCGGTGCATGACCTTATCCTTCACGGACGCAATATGTCGAATGTATCAACACTTTTATGTCAATATCTTTCTACTGTGGTTTCGGCAGTGAAGGCCACATATCTCAATTCCAGCAGCGTTAGATGTGCTGGTATACCTTATCAACAACCACACTCTAACTGGATTGGTGTAAGGCTCGCAACGCAACAGCAAACAGATACTGGAAAACCAGGTCATATGAAATGGTTTATGTTGCCTTACTCAAGTCTACCGGTAGTGCAGCGTATCTACCCAGCATTTGGCTTAAGCATATCAGAAGAGAGCATCGAAGTGCATGGCAACCATTTCAAGCCATGGTATTCGATCACTTGTCATTTTATTGAGCTAAATATGTCAGCGAAGCTAGAAATCACCTCGACATCGAATGGACTCTGCTTTAGACCAGGTATGCTCATTTCGCATACCCATTCCCGAACTTTTCTCTTGGAAATTCGGTTCTTGCTACCCATTGGGAAAGGAGACCAAAAGCTTATTAGTCTTGCTTCCTTTCCTTACACCTTGCTCAAACCACTCAAAATCACGAGCATTTATCCGCAGATGGGAATTTGGTTATCTAGTGACAATATTTTTGTTGCGCTAGATACCAATGTGACGGAAACGCAGAGTCTTCTCAATCATTCAAATCTTGCGTGCAAATTTGGATATACCACCACACCGGCAATGGTTAATTCACACAACAAAATCAGCTGCACAGTTCCATATCCCTCATTAGGCAACATGATGTCGATACCTATTTCTATCATGAGTGGAGAAGTCTACGATCAAAAATGTATATCCGAAACTGAAGCTACAAAAGAAAATTCTCTGGTCGTTGTGAATCCAGTACGGATAATTAGCGTATTTCCAACACAAACAAGTGACGCTGGTAACGTACCGATTCAGCTTCGTACGAGTGGCTTAGTGCTTGAAGGAATTTACTGCTCGTTTGGCACCGAACACATTGTACCTGCCAAAGTAGTAGAGCATGATCTTCTCATGTGTTATGCTCCAAGGTCCCAAGCCGGAATAAAATTTCTTCGAATCATGAATGATGATTTGACATCTTTATCTCAAAACGCAATTTTGTTTACTTACTATGCTCGACCGAGAGATGTAAGAATACTTCTGAATCAAGGTGCCCTACTGGATTCAAGTTCCCAATTGAGAATACGGACCAGCACACACTTTGGCCTGAAGATGAACATTACATGCTTTTTCGACACTGCTACTGAAACTTTCCTATCTACTGCTTCACTGATATCAAAAAGCGTGGCAATTTGTCGGCTACCTTCTTATCTTCGCTTTTTTTCGACTACTTTGAAAGCCTCTGTGTGGATCGATGGAAGAAGATATGTGCATCATCATACTTTGATCAAGGTTGGGAGCATGGAAGTTACTGTTCGTAATCCCGAGCATATGCGCAGCTATCTTACAGGTGGACAGGTCTTCGCACTCAATGCAAGAATAGTTGGCCCTGCTCTTGGAATGAAAGTTGAATCAACATCCTGCTACTGCCAGTTTCTGGACGTGGTAGTTGAAGCCACCATTTGCAAGATTTCTAACGCTACTACCTTTACTGTGTACTCTGAGTGTATATCACCGCCAATGTTCCACCCTGAGTGTGGTTACCTCGGTTTCAGCATCAATGGTCAAGACTTTCATGAAGTTACACCAATATCCGGAATCGAGTACAAAGCAAAACCGATGATTGTACACTTTTCACCTCACATAGGATCGCCTCTTGGTGGTACCGAATTGCTTATCCGAGGACTTGGCTTTGATGAGCTTATTGAATTACATTGCCAATTTTCTTGCGACATGAGTGGGCAACCGAAGATAAGAAGACTCGGCACAGTCATGAATGAAACCACGTTAAAGTGCACGACACCAGCTGCAGAAGAGTTCAAGGCTGAGTGTAATCACACCTGGGTAGATGTCAGTTGGGTTACGGAGCCTTTCCAATCAAAACTTGATTCTCCATTCCACTATTGGAAAACACCTGTAATTTCCTCATTGACATCGGACCAATTCCCGGTGAACACGAACAGCAGTATCACCGTTTTTGGCTATCGTTTTTCTCAATTTGGACATCTGCAATGTCGGCTGAGCTCATCAGGGCTCTTGCTACCAGCAATGTGGCTTTCAGCTGAGGAAATCACGTGCTATTACGCGAAGAATTCCGGCAAGATAGGGATTGATTCCCTAGATGTTAGTGTAAATGGTCAGGAGTGGTCGAATGCATTGACTGTTGACATCACCAAAGCATTTAAACTCAAAGGAATTTCTCCAACATCACTGATTTCATGCTTAGCTGGTACAAAATTAGTCGTCGAAGCCGAAGGTTTGGCCACCATTGGTCAAGATCTCGTATTTTGTCGCTTTAATGAACGCATCGTACTTGGTAGACGAATTGAGGAGGCACGTGTAGAATGCCTCATGCCCGATCTCTCTGATTCTACCGCAGTGCACCTCGCACTTCTCATTACTACTGAAGTGGTGACAGCGGATATTCATTTTCAATGTGTCCATCCACCTCGACTTCTGCAGGTGCTACCAAGAGCGGGACTTATGTATGAATGGGGTACGAGATTCAATCTCACGATGAATTTATCAATCACCAGCACCTTATCTCTTGATATGAGGTTGCCATCCTGCTGCACCACATTTGGTGGAGAGCGACTTTGTCAGCATGTCAGCGTTATCAGTATCGATGGTGACATATGGCTATTAGGATGCTTACTCAGCAAGCTAACTACTGATGCCTACCGGGAATCATTGCAAGCACGAATACTCATTGAGTTTGGAGCTGATGAGTCGAGCGGGATGATTCACTCGAATGAACTTGTTGTCTTACTTTACTCGAAGATTGAAATAAAGTCTGCGTCACCCATGCAACTAATACTCGGCAGAAATTCGTTTCCGTCGAAAATGCACGTGATCGGGTCAAACTTCGCGGATGGTTGTGGCATTGTATGCAATATTCAGTTGCATGCGCAAGAAGCCACTCATAGATATACTCTATCTGCAATACGTAAATCTGGGTCTCTCATACAATGTATTCTTGCAAACGATTCCATTTTATCGCCTTGGAGCACTGGAGCCAATTATTTTGTTGGACATCTCTCCGTATCCTTTGATAATGTTGGATCATTTTTGGCTCCTTTCGACTTAACCTTCTTCCAGAGACCTGAGATCTTCCGCTTTATGATCAAGTCAAGAAGCTTGTTCAACCAGCAAAGATCATCATCCCAGGCGAATTTTTTTGGAAGATACTTTACCCCAGAACTAAACTTGTCTTGTTTATACACATTGGGATCAGCAAAATTTTACACCAAGATTCGAGTTACAAATTCATCGACGATGGTGTGTGATTGTCCAGCATGGATGTACTCCGCAGTACATAGATTGAACCATACTGTTTCCTTAGAGCTACATTCATCACTGCAGCCGTCGATTCTGTGGTCATCAATGCATGATTTCAATAATCAGCGCAATTTTCTCACATCGTTACAAAATATTGCCGTACTTGAAGCAGAAAATTCCTGGCAAATTGAACCGACGAGAGGTGACTTGGGAGGTGGTACGGGAATACAAATAAAGGGAGCGATATTGCCAAATATTCGTGCGAGAAACGAATTAGTCGAGTGTTGTTTCAACGATCGCCTGTGCACCCCAGTAGTGTATGTGAGACCTCCCGAGAACGCTTGGTATTGCATATCTCCTCCACATGCCGCGTTAAACTCAGAAGACCTAGAGGTAATTATCGAACTCCGAGCAGGAGTACGACGTATGCTGGTGTCGGAAGAAACAGTTCTATTCGTCTTTCGGCCTCGTCCAAACATCCACGATGTATTTCCTACTCGTGTGATATCATTCCCACAACTTTTGTACATCATTGCGGACAATCTCTATCAGTATGCCGGAGATCCGACCGTGTCTTTCGCATGCTTGTTCGATAAAAAAGATATCAGGAAAGCTCGAATCGATAAGGGCAATGAAATTCAGTGTGACATACCTCTTTTGGACTGGAATCAAATTGCATCTTACAACACATTTCGGTCTCATGTCGACGTGATCATGACAACATACGATATGTACTCTGAGCAATATACGCAAATCACACTCGGACCGAAAACGATTCAAATCACTTATGCTCGACTTCCCAATCTTGTCCGTGTACATTCTGGCCGTCTAAGACGTTCATATGCAAGTCTCTCAAACCATCGTGCTACCTTTTACGAGCTTACACTGATACTAGTTGCCACATCATTATATCCAACTCCACTAGCATGCTGCCGTATATCAATTGCGTCGATGTACAAGAGATCGTGGAATTTGACGATTGCTGATGACACAAGCGCCATATGTCACTTCACGCTCTCAGAAGAGGAATGCATCTCTGGGGCCTCAATCAGTATATCCTCCGATGGCGATACTTTTTCCAATGAAATCAACATTCCTCTACCAGGTCTTGAGGCTACCGAATCCGTACCAGCTATTTCTCGGCTTCAGCCAGACTTTGGAACGATCGGCCACAGTGCAAATGTTTGGCTGAGTTTGACTCCAGCGTTTGAAAACGAGTCGAACCCGTTGAACTGCGTCATCGAATACGGGAAGAATGAGATCATATCGAGAGCGCTATCACAAAACAAGTCACATGTTGAGTGTTTACTACCCTTTTTTGATGACACGAATAGCTCCGAGTTGATGACCAGAGAAGTACTTGTCTCCTCAGCACTGACACTGCATGTAGGCAATCAATCCTACTGGAGATTACAGAGCAATCACCTTGTGTTCCAATTCATACGTCAAGTAAAATTAAGACTGGTGGGCAAGCGTGCATTTGACACCGAGCAACTGAAAATTCAATTCAGCGCAGAGGAACTCCTTCCTTCGCAGCTCGCGAAATGTCAGCTACGACGACAGCAAAGCAGCGAGTACTACACAACCAGCGTCGCTCCGATATCAAGTACACGCGCGGACTGCATCTTTTTCATGTACATTCCATCGGGATCATACGTTGTCCTATTCTCTATAAACGGTTATCATTATGAAGAACTAGATAGCCTCTTTGTGATCCAGAAGACGCCTATAGTTGATCAGTTGGTTCCTGGTAATGGCAGTGTGACAGGAAGGTCTTTCATCCATATACACGGGAAGCATATTGCTGAGAGCGTCAATTTATGTTTTGACGATCATCTCGTACTCCCTTCGAAGTATATTGGTAAAAGCACGGTCAAATACTCTGTACCGGCGACATTTTACGCAGGGACCATTTCGTTATTTGCTACTATTGCGTACAGCTGTACAGCATACCCTCACGATTCTTCAACCAGTGTCAAACTTAATCAAACGTTCAAGTATCTATCCAAACCAGCAATACTTGGTACCTTTCCAACAACGCTTACATCAGTAAATAAACATTCAGGGGATCAATTGGACATCACGGGACAAAATCTTGACAGCACAGCTTCTATTCTATGCAAATTTGACGTCACAAATGGGGATTTTCATAGTGAAAGCGTCCAGGCAAGCGTGCAGAGCCCGGTGAAAGCAAGGTGTAAAATACCGGATTGGTCTTTGGTCAATCGATCGCTTACTGTCGTGGTTACTTTTGTGGAGGTGGCAACGCTGTACAATACAACTATAGGCTTTTCGTGTCTGCAAATGCTCCCTGTATCGTACATCGAACTGATTCAACCACTTGCAATTCCTCTTCTGAATGATTCTTGGTTATCACCTCAATTATTACGGCTGGAAGGAATATTTTCCTACGGAAATCAGCACCCGGAATGCCACTTTTCATGCAAGAATCGGAATGGAAGCATTTTATCGGTGCATCAGATATTTGGAAAGGTCACTGCGTTTGGGAAGAAGTTTGTTGAGTGTTCTATTACTACGTTAAAAGTGCCAATGACATGTGATGTCACAATATGGACAGCTGACGGCAGCAGATTATCAAATAATGCTCGACTTATTATTGCTCCTCCGATTGAGCTGGAAGAAGTGCTTCCTGCAAGTATACTCAGGAATGGTGAATTACTGTTACGTGTTCGTGGATCTGGCTTTGATGTCAATTCACAAATCCCTTTGTACTGTGTTTTTGGGTTAACTCTTTCCTCAAGAGTTACTGTTCATTCTGATGAAGTCTTGACGTGCAATGTCCCCATGCTTTTGCTGAATGAGCCTTTTTACGATGGCGGGATTGATATCGATATGTATCTTTCAACCATAGGTCTCTCTCTCACGTCGAAAATCCAACGGTTTACGTATGAAAATGCACCGAGAATCCTATCTGTACAGCCAAAAGCAGGCTTTTACCGACAAGATATTCCTATCCGTATTCGGCTATCCAGAAACTTGGTGGCCTCGGAGATAAAATGCGTTTTCATGTTTATGAATACGCACAAAGTCGTACTTGCCTATCCTGGCATCGGGAAAATGCTCGTGCATTGCACAGCTACAAAGGATCTCCCAGTTGGTGAGTATAAAGTTGGTTTGATGGTATCCGATATTGGAATGATCGAGAACCCGACCTTGCTTTATACAGTTTTGAACAGACCAATTCTGGTCTCAATATCACCACCCAAAGGTTTTGCCAAGCCAAGTATGAATGCAAAGAGGAGCTTACTGACGTTACATGGAGAGAATTTTTTTAACTCAATTCACCTTCGTTGCGAGTTTTATCCCAACGATGGTACGTCTCAAGGTTCTCGAAAAAAGCATGAAACTACACTGTTGCACATGGTAAGCTCATGGATCGCCCAGTGTTTCATTCCACCTTCTTTGGAAATAGGCCAATATATCGTCAGTGTGGTGGCGAACAGTGCAATCGGAGCAGCTCCTCCCGCAGTGACGTATGCTGAGAGATTAAGAATCTACGAAGCGCTCTCACCCATGTCAGTCTATGAGATCAATCCTCTGAAAGGTTATGATTTCGGAGGAACTGTCATTCGTGCCTACGGCGTATTCTCCACCCAAGCTAATGGTTTTTTAGAGTGCGTTTTTGGTAGCAGAGCTGTATTTGCTTCGATCAAAAGCAATTCCTATATGGAATGTGTGTCACCTCCAATGCAGATTTCCAAAATACCACTCACGATACGGATATGTACAAATTTAGCGGAGGTTGCCAATGTTAAAGATGAGAAGCCTGAGTTTCAAGTTATCAAAGCACCAAGAGTGGACAAGATTGTTCCTTCGCTAATCACTAGAGGAAAACATTCCGTGAGCATTATCTTGCATGGTGAAGCATTGGATGTAAGTGGGTTAGATGGCTGTTTAGTTGGAGGAGTTATGTATATTTTGAAAGAAGTTAGAAATGGTCGACTTGAGCTCCAGGTGGACGTGTCAGTAGTCGGTTCATACTCGATTGTACTCGTACTCGCTAAAAACATTTACCCTTTACTGGACACACTCCAACACATCCAAGTTATTTCGCAAATCATTCCACTCTCAATGACACCAGATCGATTCGACGAGCGTGGAGGGCTTCAGATGCTGATTTCAGCACTCCAAATCTCAGACTTCGCAACTTCGATTCATTGTCGTTTCGGAAATGTTATTGTGGAAGCTTTATGGGCCTCCCAGTCACAAATTTTGTGCACGACACCCTCTCAACATCCTGGCTCAATTAGAGTATCACTGAGCCAGGACGGTCAATTGACGTGGTCAAGTGTGGATTTATATGGAGAAGTGTATCGAGTAGCTAGCCTACTTCGAGTCTGGCCGAGTTCGACCACACTCAAAGGTGGCACGACGTTATCAGTTTCCGGAACAGGGTTTCATGAAGCACCACCAGGATCAAATTTGCGCTGTCTATTTTCATTCAGAAATCTCATTCCACTCGAAGTGGAGGCTTTATATCTTACGCAGAAGATGGTTCGATGTCGAGTTCCTGACTTGTATGGCACTATGTACAGAGAGATGGCCGAAGAGCAGACACTAGTAATGCACTTAAAGCTATCACTGAATACTTTTGAAATGGCAACGAATAGCTTGGAAATCACAGTGCATCACAAACCGGTGGCTCTACGTCTTCTACACATTTCTTATGATCAAAATCAAGGAAATTCGTCTTTAAAAGTGTCTATCTCTGGTCGATATTTTGTGAAAGGTCTGCAGAGCGAGCTGGAATGCAGATTCAATAACGTTCGGGCATCAGGCTACATTGATATCACCAATAGTACTCATCTCAAGTGCCATTACCTTCATCAAAACTCAACAATTGATTCAATTCATAGCTCCCTTACTCTGGCGATATATCACAATGAGAATTTGTTGCTCAGAGAGAATTTAGGTGGGTCTAGCTTCTTACGACCCATCAGAATCCATGGAACTTCGCTCAGTACTGGTCTGGTCAGTCGATTACAGGCCCAAAGATCTAGCTCATTTTATGTGTATGGTATCGGTTTCCAACAAGAAACGCGAATCAGCTGCGTCTTCAAGTCACATCATGAGTCTAGTGTGTTAGCCCGCTTTCTATCACTTTCGACGCTGGTATGCAATATCCCATACAACTCACCAGGATCATATACTCTCCATATTGTTTGCGTCAAAACGCGAACGATATTGGCTACCTTTCCAATCAGGTACTTACACGCACCATTGGTACATGATTTATTGACCATCACCGACGTTGACGACGATGAAACAGAGCTACGCCTTTACGGAAAGCACTTTGATGAACACGACGACATAGGATGTGTATTCTCGGTCAGTGATACCAACATGACTCTATCTGTACCGACAGAATTCATATCACCGGTTGAGCTTTCTTGTAAGGCACAACTTCATGAAGCCTTATGGAAGATCGACCTACTAGCTAGCAACAATGTTTTGGTAAAACCCGTCCATAAACACACCTTTGAACTTTTGAAGCTTTGCAAGAATCTAGAGGTAATTCCTTCTTTAGGTGCGGTTGGTCGAATCCACGACATTCATTTGCAATGCAGACATGGTAATGTTAGTGCCGGCCTCATGCATCGTATCAAAATACACCTCTACCCGACTTTTAATTCAGAAAAATACGCCAGAGACGACACAGGAGGCATTATCGATATGCCTGTAGCGATTAAAAGACCTGGGAAATACCGAATATATGTCAGCGTCTCAGGACACAAGAGACACTATTATAGAACGAAGCTGGACTTTATCGCCCACAAACCATTGGAGATTTTTCATACGAGAATTCTTTCAAGAGTAGCGGGTCAGCAAATTGTGGTGGAAGTACACGGATACAGTTTCGCTCCATGGATGGATATTCAGTGTGAATTAGTACCTGCAACGCAAAGCTTTACCCAACAAAGTATACAGTCGACGCATTCTGATGCGGTACTAATTGATCGCACCAAATTAGTCTGTGTGTTTTCACGCTTTCAGCTTTCGATTCTTGCAACGGGAATTGGCACGATTAAGCTGCTTCCTTTGTCGATATTCAACTCACAACCATCCATCAATGTTACCCTGATGGATTTTACTGAGGTGTTAGAAATTCAGCCAAAAATTGGACCGTTGGTTGGTGCAACTATTGTGAGTGTTCTAGGAAGAGGATTTTTTTATTCAGGCGAATTTTGGTGTCAATTCGGTTTTTCCAAGTCCCCAGCAACCTACATCAATCGGACACTTTTACAATGCAGGTCTCCGTCCTATTTCCCAGCACACGCTATCAGAAATGAAATGAGTGTTGGCTTTGACTTGCTGTACCAAGTAGACCAGAAAATTCCTAGCTCCTTGCGCTTCACGTACACCATTGTACCTAAGATTCAAGAAGTTGGGTATGAGCGGAGACGGGGTACTCCTGAGCAATATGATCTAGACTTGCCCGCGCCAAAGCTGTGGCTGAAAGTCCATAGATTAGAGCAGCTACCTTTTCCGTTGTTTTGTCAGTTTTCGACTTCCAAAAACATAGATACCCAGTCATATCGTTCACCTGCAGCTTTCCACGAAACTGACACAATGAAGTGCACTATTCCGAATACGCTCCCTGCTGGTGAAAACTTCGTACGGATCGTGTACCCACCAAGCGCGATCGCATCGAACAAAATGCCTTTCCAGAGCTACACAAATATCACCGTCAGCACAATATATCCGGAAATTGGATCAGCTGTCGGGGGATATAGAATTTCTATACATGGTGATGGCTTTCCACAGAAAAAAATCTCGTGTCGATTCTTGACGAATGAACTCAAGTATTTCGATTCAGATGGAGAAGTTTCGTCACCAACGCTACTTTTTTGCATAGTGCCTACGTTACTTGACGCTAATGAAGTTTTAAGTGTGGTTCGCCTTTCACTCTTGTTGACATTCACCGACCCGGTGACATTGGATGACCGTGGCGAAGTATACTATCACAGAACAGACGCATATTTTTTCGTGTACATCTCGATGCTGTACAAGGTAGACCCTCAAGTAATATGGTTTCCTAGAAAGCCTATTGCTTTTTCGGTTTTTGGTGATCGGATTCCGTTTTCTCAAGGACTGAAGTGCTTGTTCTCGGCATCGTATCACAACCAGTTCCCAAGATTTGTTGATGCAATTTTCAAGTCTGAACATGAAGTGGTGTGCCTCTTGTACCCTTCCATGGCACTCGATCTTATAGACTCAGCTTCGGGAACTGCAAAGTTATCACTTGATCTATATTTAAAAGAGACTTCATTACGAAAGCGTGACGAGCTATCTATATGGATTGCAGCGATTCCAGAACCAATCACATCAATCGTTCCTTCAATTGGATCTATGAAAGGTGGCGAAATGCTGACAATTTATGGAAACTTCAGCGCTTTGAAGACTTTGCCGCGTGATGCCTCCAGCTCACTAGCCTGTGTCTTTGATGCGATCCACTTCTCACCAGTTTTATTCATGGCAGATACAGAAATTAAATGTGGGTCAACAGCAACCGATAGATTGAGAACGAGCTTTCTAGCGCTGTCTTTGAAAGGAAATGAGCTTATTGATACAGGATATCGTTTTCGCTACGTTAGTGGTCCGACTTTCAGTCATATTAGTCCCAGAAGACTACCACAATATGTTCGAAACAACGATGCGAAATTGTATTTGCACGGGACAAATCTGCATATCTGGAAATATGAGAGACTTTCATGCATTTTTGTGCATCAAGAAATGGAGAGGGGAATACGTTATATTAGTGAGGCCTTTATCAACCACGACAGCAACATGCAGTGCATAAATCTCCCTGCTTTCGAGAAATTAGGCATATTTGATGTGAGAATCCAGCTATCAAACATCAACCTATTGATTCCTTCCAATCACTCTGTCGAGGTGATGCTCAAGCCCGTGGTGAACAGAGTACACCCACGAACTGATACAATCTTTGGTGGTAGTCGCATTGTTTTCTCTGGTCATAACTTTTTCTACGAAGCCTCCTTACGATGTATGTTTGAGGACCAGTACGTTGCAGCTTCTATGTTCTCAAAAAGTGAAATCGTGTGTGTGGCTCCTCCATCTTCTCAGAAATCAGTGAATGTGTCTCTTATTTACTCAGAAAATGGTGCGGTGCCCTACAGCACATCGGTTTTCCCATTTACTTATGTTGGGCTTCCAGAACTGAGATCATTCGAAGTCAATACGGATGTAAATAAATTGGTCATCTGCACAAAGCTGCCAGCAAAGGCTTTATACGTCAAACTAGTGTCAGGGAACTTGGCGACTATGGGGTCAGAAATTGAAGGTATCGAGACAAGCTTCACTAACGTGTCATGTCGTGATGCTTACATACCTTACAACGTTTTGGCTGGAGTCTCGACACTGAGCATATTGATGTCAGTGAACGATGACAAATACTATGATTCCGGTGCAGAAATACCCAGTACAAGCTATTTAAACATCACTCATGTCGCGCCCACATTTGGTTCATTTCGAGGAAAAGATCTGATCCACTGGTATGGTCATCACATTGCCATGGTAGAGAGAGCAGGAGCAGTAAAGCTGCTGTGCGTTTTTCAGACAAACGGCATCATTCTGACCAGTCAAATCACTGTTGTATCCGACAGTGAGCTTCTATGCCCTGTACCATATAATGTACATAAGGGCATTTCGAAACTGCAAATCACATCGGATGATGGATCAAATCGCATATACACACGGCAGTATGATTTCAGGATTGTTGGGCCAATGGAGATTACCAGCATCAGCCCAAAGAAAGGTTATAATAATGGTGGCACTGTGCTCACAATCCTGGGTAAGGGATTTGTCAGCCATCCTTTACTGTCTTGTCGATTTGGAAACACATATTCGCGTCCAGCAATATTTATCAATTCCACTATGATTCGATGTAAGACCCCTCATGTTCGTCTAGCACTTCCGGATGACAGCTATCAACATGAAGAGCAGAACTCTGCAAGTTACCTTGTTCGAACATGTATTGTTACAGTGACATTACAATCTGTACAAACAGAATCGCATGAATTTCAACATATACGTACTCCAAGCGTGCAAGAAGTAGCTCCAAAGCTTATAGTAGTAACTTCGAAACTGATACGACTGCATGTCCGCGGATATTTCTTTGCAAATGGAACTTACTGTCATTTTGGCTTACAAGATCCAATAATCGGTCAGTACATTTCGACTCAAGAAATAGTCTGTTCGATTCGAATCTCGCTACCTCTGACTGGCATGAGCTCTTCCGAAGTGCAACTGGAATTATCCGTGAACAGATTAGACCGCGTTTTCGCAGGACCGATACGTTTACTCAATCAACCAGTTCGTGTGCACGAAGTGTGTCCGAGATCGTTGATACCAGCAATAACTCGATACATCACGCTGAAAATCAGCTCTATGCAGCTGGAGTACTTGTATACCATACAGGCTCGAATTGTTTGTTTTTACAAAGAGAGCAATTCAAGCATTATCAGCACTTGGGCTAGTGAATCTGAAATTGCGTGTGCTGTTCCAAAAGCATGCAAATATCCTCGCCTGGATGGTACACAAACCTTAGCCTTGGATTTACGAGTTGATGAAAATTCTCTTCTTGAGAAACCAGTCTTGCTTGAGGTACTCCCATTGATGGAAATCCTTGATTATTATTATACTGAATCGAGCAATTTCTCTGAATATCCAAGAATCCGATCACCAGATCGTCATGTCATGATACTTGGAAGAAACTTCATCCCCATGTCTCCGGTAGTGTGCCGTATCGGGAAGCAACAAATGAATGGTCTGATGCTGTCTCGTAATCGAATGAGATGTTCTCTTCCAAACACGCAAACAGATTTTGATCGTGATTTATCAATTTCATACAACGATGGGATTGATTTCACCTCGGTCGGCCACGTGACCTTTGTGGACGAATTAGTTGTACAAGAAATCCATCCACAAATGGGTTCTTCTAGCGGAGGAACCCTAGTAAGAATTTCTGGACGAGGCTTCATGATCAATGAGACTATCACTTGTGCATTCGGAATGTATAGAAGTCCCGAACAAGCCGAAATCATATCAAACTCTGAAATTATTTGTGTATCCACAGTGTCGCCATCAGATGATTTGGTCGATATTACATTGCAATTGACCAGCCGACGAACGTATATGCGACTTGAACAAGCATTTCAATATCAAAGTCCTATAATCATCACCTCGTATCACCCAACGGAGATTATTTCAGCCGAGTATGACCTAGTGATTGAAGTGCGTGGGGCCAACTTCATACATTCATCTTCTCTCCAGTGTCAATTCACCCTGGAAAATCCACGCTTCTCTCGAACTGTTCAAGCTGTGTGGCACTCGTCCTCCTATATCCAATGTATTGTGCCAGCACACGTCCTATCGCTCGCATCTCCCTCATTGATTCGTACTGAAGCGCATGTTGCGCGCGTGACAGCATTTATTGGTGTGTCGAACAACAGGATTGACTTCGTACGATCAATTCGATACGCCAGATCCTCCAAACCAACACAGATTTTGATTTTCCAGCTACCAGACATCAGGAGTATATACCCAGCATTTGGTCCTTTGCAAGGTGGTACCCCAGTCCGGGTCGAGAGTCAACATATTTCACGATTCTCTCAAATTTGGTGCCTATTTGGCTCTGAAGTGGTGAAGCAAAGAATTGTGAGGGCGCTTTTCATTTCTGCTCATGCTATAATCTGCCGCTCCCCGCTAATATCGTTGAACACAGGCTTTTCGGTTCCATTGAAAATCTCACCTGACAGGAAGCATTTCACTGAGATAGCATATAGATTTCTCTACATGCCGGCTCCCGACATTCACGAGATACTCCCTATCGAAGGTGATATGAGAGGATCCACACTAGTCACTGTACATGGCAAACACTTCATTCCTGACGGTGGTAGATCAGCAGAAGCGTGGTGTCGTTTTGGAGACACTAAAGTGCGTGTCATAGCGCGGTCAAACCAGACTATTTCCTGCTACTCTCCGCAATCCGAATCACCGCAAATTGTACCATTCGAAATCTCCATCAATGGTGTTGACTACACAGACAACGGAAAGTATTATGAACATGTCCGAACACCAAAAGTTCTTATCATGCATCCTTCTATGGGGCCGATGGAAGGCAATACTTTTCTGACGTTATCGGGGTACCATTACCACAGTATTGGATCAGCGAATGCTAAATGCTGCTTTGGTGATCAAATTTATTGTTCACAAGCTTTGGCACACAACTCTACGAGGATCACTTGTATCTCCCCAATGATGTCGTCACAAATATCGTTAGGTCAAGATGTGCTGGTCTACGTCTCATTGAATGGTCAAGACTTTCACTTGCTAAAACAACCTTTCGTGTATTATGTCCGTCCGGTCTTACACTCTTTAGAGATAACGAGATTTGGTTTGAACTCGGAAAAAACTCATATTCTGATCTCGGGTCGAGGATTTTTTCAATCAAAGTGGCTAGTATGCCGAGTCACCCTGAGCGAAAGTAAACGAAATGGAAGGGATTTACACCCAGTCATCGTTTCTGATATCAAGGCCAATTATGTTAACAGCACTGCCGTGCGCTGTCCAATGCCTGAAAGACCGGCAATACATTACGGAAATCTTTACGGAACGGTTGACATTTCGGAAAATTGTGTCGACTTTTCTTTTCAGTCTTTGAAGTTTGAGTACTTTACCGCTCCATTAATCGATGAGGTGGAGCCAAATCTCGTTAGTAGCATGGGACAGACTGATTTGAACATATCCTACTCACATAGTGGAAAGTTGGGCAACACCGATTTGTTTTGTGAGTTTGTATGCAATCAAGTATATTCGATCAGCACTGCTGCAACTATTCTTACGGATACTACTATCACTTGTAAAGCTCCGGCTTTCGACATGAGTGGCAATATGACTGGCTCCAACCTGTTTGACGCAGAGGTTTTCATCAAGTCGCAAGGACTGAAATCGAATTCTTTATCTCTCGAAGTGATCCGAGTATCTACTTTGGTATCGCTTAGCCCAGATCAAGTATTTTCAAGGGGTGGAAGCCTGCTGAATGTTTATGGTATCAGCTTTCCTCGATTATTATCAATGAAGTGCTGCTTTGATGGTGGAGATTATCTAGGAATCAAACAGAGATGTAGCAATGCAAAATACGTCAGTAGCTCAGAAATCCGATGTGTAGTTCCTTCAGGCTTAGCATCTCACAGCGGCAAACTAAGCACCAGCATCAAATATGAAACACAACAATTAAGTGTCAACGAACTTGATCTCTATCTCGATGCGAATGTCGTGATAACGCATTCGGCTCCAAATTCTGGCTCCAGCCTTGGTGGAACAATGGTATATGTGAGTGGACAAAACTTCAAATTCACGCCACATATCTCCTGCTGTTTCGGTGATAGCATCGTGCGAGCTATAGGATGGGTGGAAAGAAAAACAATCATTTGCATAACAGTCGCTCACGCCGATGGTGATGTACCCCTCTCGATTTCTTACAACGGACGGGACTGTAGCACAGACCCTCGCTCCGTATTGAGCTTCACATTTGAGCCCACCCCAACGATCCAGTCGATTAAACCATCCATTTTTTCGAGAGAAGGAGGTACCCAGGTCATCATTAGAGGTTCATTTTTTCTTCCCAACAAAAGCGTGGCTTATTTTGGTCAAGTCGCTTCCACAGACTGCCATTATCGGTCAGACACTGAATTACATTGCTTCGCACCAGCTCAATCTTCTCATCATGCAGAAAAATCAGTGAGAGTAAGTAACAACCAACAGGATCTGTCAAGTGATTCAGCGCAGTTTACATACGTACCCTTGGAGCAGGTTCGAACTGTGCATCCTCATTACCTTCTCATAGATTCTCACGACTGCGAAAAATATCAACAAGAGGAGTATGTTTCTGTCAAAACACGCTTTATCAGAAACACTCCAAATCTCAGATGCATCTTCATATTCAATCCAAGCGACCCAGAAATCAGAAAAGTAGTATATGTAGACGCTATATTTGATGGATCCGATTTAGTGCGTTGCTTGCGTCCAACAGATGATTTGGTGATGACAATCATGCCTAAAACACAGCAAATGGATGCGACATACAGAGTACATGTTCACGTGAGTAATGATCCTGGTGCAAAGTCCACCACATTTGCTTCAATTGGAATCATACTCGCTCCAGCGGTGTACAAAGTAACTCCACTCATGACCTTGGTGAATCAGACGCAGATGATCGTCATAAGTGGCACAAGATTGCATGGCATTTCTCATTGCCGATTTGGAGATCAAGCAGTCTCAGTGTACGCCAGCAATCTATCTGTAGCATGTAACTCTCCCAACTATCAACGAGCAGGAAATTACTCACTCACATTATTGATGGATTCGACGATCACTGTATTCTGCTCCAAACAAAACTTTCAAGTGGTTGATGACAGGAATTTACCTCAACTTAGCAAAGCAAGACGATATATCTTACCACCAGATATATTGACAGTCTCAGCTTCTCAGCTTTCGAATACAAGTGCGGTCAATTTGATCATACACGGTCGTAATTTTCGAAATACATGGGAACTCACATGCCGTCTGGGAAAGAAACATAATGCGAAAGCTTTTTACAAAAACAGCAATGAGGTCTTTTGTCACGTCCCATTGACAAAAAAGTTCCTGGAGATAGAAGTCTCAAACGATGGAGTCATATTTTCGAGTTTCAAAGACACAGTCAAGATTAAGCAAGATGTGTACATCAAGAACATGCGCCCTCGAACAGGTTCCGTTTTAGGAGGAACAGTAGTCACATTTTATGGTGATAATTTACGAGATAGTGAATCCCTCTTTTGCCTATTTGGAGCTACAGCTACTCCAGTCGTGAAAGCCGTCAACAGCAGTCAAATTGTGTGCATCACGCCCCCGAAAACAGGCAATAGGACGATAGTATCAGCTGGACTATGTACAGAAAAAAAGCTGCTAATCTCAAATGAGCTCAATTATACCTATACAGATGCTCAGCAACTGCTATCAGTGACACCAGCATCAGGAACTCAAAATGGTGGGACACCAATTCTGATCGAAGCAAGATACCTGGAAATCAGATCTTACGATGATTCAGTGCTTTGTCGATTCATAAGCATGTCACAACCCGAAAACACTGATTCGGATGTTTACATTGTCAGCGGCGTATTCAGGAATGTAACGCATGCTGCATGTACAACTCCATCAGTGAAGTGGTCGGGATCATATCGAATACAAATAAGCACCAATGAAGGGGGCGATTTCACCACCCTGCCTTTGCTTTACCACTTCGAGGAAGAGATACAGATTACACGACTAGTACCAAGTCTAGGTCCAGCGCTGGCAGGGGGCACAGTCATCACTGTTCATGGAAACGGATTCATGAAGAGCAAGGAATTGAGCTGTTTTTTTGATGGGGCTCGCATGTTAGCGATTTGGCAAAGTGATACCACCATCAAATGTAATTCATCATCACATGCGCCCAATGAGTTTGTGTTCCTTCGGGTCAGCAACAACGGCGTGGATTTGTCAAATAAATCCGTCAGATTTTTTTACCACCGCGACGTCAGCATTACTTCGTTCTTCCCGTCAATCGTGTCAGCGACCGGTGGTACTCCAATTCACGTCCAGGGTCGCAATTTTCTAGACCATCTTTTACTCTCTTGCCGGTTTGGAGAGAAGATTGTCAAAGCTGTTTTCATATCTGAAACAGCCTTGCTATGTATTTCTCCGACACGAATACTCACTTCAGGTCATCGGTTCAATCAAGAGAAAGTTTCTTTGGAGGTGAGCCTCAATCGCGTTGATTTTACAGAACTCGATGTGCCGCTGGTTATTTCACTTGAGTGTCCGTCAAAGTCTTATTGCTCGGCTATGAATTCTACCATACAGCCTTGCCTGGCCGGACATATGTGCCCAGGTGCCTTTGGAAGCGCCAGCTCCAGACCTTGTCCCCCAGGGATGTTCCAGCCTCGAGAATCACGTTCGCAGTGTGCATCATGCCCCATTGGCTTCTACTGCCCCTTTTTTGGAATGTCTGTTCCTCTCGTATGTTTAGCGGGACGGATTTGTGACTCTCATAAACTGCGTACACCACTCATTTCATGTCCCCAAGGTCACTATTGCAAGGAGGGTACTAAATCAACTAACACGTTCGATCGAGACTCTATTGATCCGTATCCAGACATAATGGCAATGTCATCTGCGGGAAGAAACAACGAGGGTTTCATTGGGCAATATGTTCTTGATCCACTCTCGTCCAGTCGCATTCAGAATACCCAGCGCCATTTTAGTAGGATCCTCGTCGGCGATACTTTGCAAAGCGGATTTGAAACTGAAAGTGCCTTAGGTTTTAGCTCTATCCCAAATCCTGCACAAACTGAGAAGCCTTATCCGTGCCCCATCGGGACTTATTGCTTGGGTGGGGTCAGAACTCAGCTTTCTGTACCCGGGAAGTTTGATACACCACAAAACTGCTTTGATGGATTTTTTTGTCCGTTTGGTTCATCAGCACCTGAAGGACGAGGCCCATGCCCAACAGGCTATTACTGTCCCAAATCTACCGATGCTATCGGGTGCCCAGTCGGGCATTACTGCCCAGGTGTTGGAAATGTGAGGCCGAAACCATGTATTCCTGGATCGTACAATCCAGATCTGCGACGTTCAAGCTGTACGATATGCTCTATCGGATTCGTGTGTCCTAAATGGAGCATGGAGCATCCAATACTTTGCCCTGCTGGATTTGTATGCAACACAGCTGGTCTACCTGCACCCGTCTTACTTTGCCCCCCTGGATATTATTGTGAAGCTGGTACAGAAACGTCGAACCCAGAAGAGAATGTCCTTCAACGTCCACAGCCTTGCCCAAAAGGAACATACTGTCTTGGTGGTGTCGCACATAATCGTACGACGGAGTGGCTTCCAACTCAACCGCAAGGATCGAAAGCTCCACAGAGATGCGAAGAGGGAACGTATTGTAAGAATGCGACACCGAGCATTTCAGGGGCTCAAATATGTTTCCCGGGCCATTATTGTCCTCCGGGAACAGACTACCCTGTGCAAGTACCTGTAGGCTCATATGCTTCCGTACCTGGGTCTTTAGCATCCAGTCTGTGCTTTCCAGGAACATTTACGTCGTTGCCAGGAGCAACTAAATGCGAATTATGTCCAGCTGGGTACACTTGTCCATATTATGGAACTTACATTCCGTCGATTTGCCCGAAGGGATACTATCGGTCCGTTTTGGATGGGATAACATGTCGGCCATGTCCAAAAGGTACCTGGTCTTCTCTTACCGGTCTCACAGACATATCGTTTTGTGAAATCTGTCCCGCTGGTATACAATGTAATAGCGTAGCGACATCGAACCTGTCGTTAGCTAGCTTTTGTGCACCTGGATACGTATGTGGAGATGGGACAACCGAAAAAGACTACATGAATCACGTATGCCCAGCTGGTACGTACTGCTACAACGGAACCACATCGGTAAACGAATACGAGCGTGCGTGTGAGCCCGGGTATATGTGTACCCGAGGCACAAAGAATCAAGAGAAGAATCGAAACGAATGCCCTGATGGTTCCTTTTGTCCCAATGGTTCTTCGAATACGGCGAGCACTTATATGAGTTGCCCAAGAGGGACATGGACGAATGCGGGTGCGAAGGATCTCTCGGATTGTGCAATTCGGGCGGTCGACGTGTGCGATAGGGATGAGGACAAGCATTATTATCAGCGATTCAGCTACACTTATAAAGGACGACGTGTGCGTTTTGACTCTACTTATGAGAGTTCACGGACAGGAGAAATAGAAGCAGTAAGAGTCATCAATCCCATCATCCCATCCGAATCCACTTTGTTCTGGCGAAATGATACGGTTGACGTTTTCCGATCTTGTCCTCGTTATGGTGTAATGAGTGGTGGATTCATTGTGACAATTGTTGGAAAGCATTTTTATGACACGAAGCGCGTGACATGCCGCTTTTTGTTGGAAGACATGCTCGACATGCCACAGGATGTTCCTGCATCTTTCATTGACAGCACTCGAGTACAATGTCGTGCTCCACCCATAAGCAGCTTTGGAAGTACTCAGGAGGGCAAGTATGTACAAATTCGAGTGTCCAATTATGGTTTGATATTCTCGGCAACATTTGCGACGATGAAGTACGTCTCAGACATTGTTTTGGCATCCTATGATATCGAAGCCGATCTTGGATATTGCCTCAGTTCTGATCGATATGAAACGGAGGACAGGTTCGTAGATAAAAGAAAATGGCTCACACTTCGAGGTCTTTCTAAAGCAACGATATCTTTCGACTTTCGACATATTCCACCAGACCTCATCTACGACGAACATTACAAGGTTGCCATATATGTGCAGAATTCAACATGTGCATATCAGGCTTGCTCTATCAACAACCCCATCCGGTCAGGCGCGGATGATCATACATCTCCGTGTCGTCTTCCTTTGAACCTGCCCGAATGGTTCACGTCTCCAAACGTGGACAAACACGACATCATGAATTTGACGCTTTACGCACTTGAAGATATAATATTCAATGTTGAAATTCACGTATTATATGGCCTCTATAGTGCTTCAGCCTCTCTGTTTTCAGAAACGGCAGAAGTACAAATTACATCTCCAAGTCGTAGTAATGTGACGCTAGGGAATGCCAATGCTGCAACTCGAACGCTATCCCAATCTATCACACCCATCCAAGAAGAAGTTACACAGGAGTACACGTTTTTGGCCGCATACTTTGCAGGAGATGCTGATTATACATTGGCTCCGCTTAATCTTGCACCCAAGTATCAGAGTCTTGAACGTGGTCGTGTCCTAGTCAGTCACAACGTCAGCAATCAAAGCCGTCACGTGCCACTGATTCTTGGTCCAGATCAAGATCTTCTAACAGCGGAAAGCTACTGGCAGCTTCCATATTCCACAGCCGCGATGACATACGACATGGTTTTGAAATACCGGGAAATATTTCAAGAAATGTATGTGGACCCAAGCGACCCAACAAGAGCGCAATACAACTTTGCATTCAGTAAAATACTTCTTTCCTACTTCCCATTCTTTTCAAACTGCATGGAGTATGATTCATACATACCAATTTTTGACGTTTTAGAGAATGATCGATGTGCGCTCCCTCCCATGACATCGGAAACCGGACAACATGGGCGAAATTGGTGGCGGCGCAAATTTTCTGCGCTTCCAAATCAGGACAACATTGATGTCGTGGGTCCATTAGATTTTATGCGAGAACCAGTTGCGGACATCTGCAATCTGGCTATCCAATGTCATTATGAAGAAAACCTAGAAAACACCCAGTTGACATCCCGCTGGTTTGAGCAATCACAGGACACCAAACTTTTCTACTTGCTCAGAGAAGCTGCCTCATTTGATAATTTTCTAAAGAACGGAAATTACTACGACAAGTTATTGGAGAGTCATGGGTCCGATTACTTTATTCCGGTCACTGTTGATACGTCGGGAAACAAGCTGAAAGGAGACTGCACACACGGTTGTTTTCCTCGTAAAGTGACATTGAAAATCTCCTACTATCAAGTCACAAAATCATTAAAACGAATCATCAAAGCGTTCCTGGTGTATGAGGATTATGATCGAGATACCACAAAAAACGATTATGTTTTACAAGTAGATTACTCTGCACTTGACTACATGCAACTGATCATCCAATTTGCGTTCGAACGTCAAGTATTCATCACACTATTCATATTCAATGGTGGTGTCATCATCGGTCTTTCCTTCTTGTTTTGGATTATTCATATTATCACAGCACTCATTGAATCCAAAAGTACTCCCAAATTTCGATTTTGGAGCATGTTTGCGTTGACAGCTCCTCCGATCGCTGCTGGCAGTGTCGTTGCCATATTACCTGTATCTTTGATCGTTGCAGCATTCTACTTCTTATTGAATGGAGTGCACGGGCGGCAGGCCGACATTGGAAATCCGTGGTTGCTAGATCACCTCGTGAAGCACTACATTGATCCACGTATTGACGCGGGAGAACTACAAGCGACAAGATATGGTCGAAGCGGGTTCTGCTTCTTTGTACTCGCCTCGTACCTCATTTTCTTGAGCACATCAATTTTCATATCGCAGTCAGTCTCAATTTCCGAGAGAGCTTTGCAAGAAAAATCGCACGGGTTACGCGAAACACAAAAAATTTGGTGGCCAACACAATGGAAACGGGCAAATATGGTCTTCACGACAATAATTCTGTGTGTGGCTCTAGTCCTTCTGATCGAATTCTCGTTCTGGTCCCAATTCGGACATTACCTCTGGTTTGTCATTGTAGGCCTTGAATTGCTTGCACCGATCGTTGAAGGGCTATTAGCCAAACAGCTACAGGAAACGTTACTGGTTGCTCCTTTAGCATCCTCCTATGCACTTGTGTCGGGTTTGATCACCTTTGGCGCTTCAGATTTCAAGGATTTTGTAGTGGGAAACTTGCTGGACTTTGGTGTCTCCCTGATAGAGAGAGTGTATCTGGATGCCTCCATTAAAGGGACCACAGATTTCGGGCGCCTCATCTCCAGAAAAACAGTGCATCATATTTTTACCACATTTCGAAAAGTCAGAAGCCAATTCCGAGAGTTAATACAAAGAGGAAACACGTCAGCTGGTGCGGATAACTCCGTCAGAGAGAAAGAATCACTGAAAAGAGCAGTCGTTGAGAAAAGTGAGAATGAGAAAGAGTACCAAACCGTCGAACCCATTATTGAGTTTTACATCGGGCATTCTATGGATAAACTTGCCCTGTTTTATCAGCCGGTATTGATTATTTTAATGATTCTCTTCCGAAATGAATTGCAATTACCAATTCTGTACAATATCCGCGAGAAAGACATGGAATTTTACTTGTGGTACTCTTTGATCATATTGTTATTCCAAGTTGTTAGCGATGCGTTTGTACTCAATGTTGTAGAGTATTTTCGAGAATGGAAGCTATACGATTATTTGGTGTATTCACGATATCGATTCCTTCACCGAGAGCACCCATGGAAAGGCATGGAACCGTATCTGGATGAGTGTATTGAGCCAAACTTGCGAACATTGGACCAGATGTGTTTTTCGTCACAACTGTTTCTAATGTGCACTCTCCATATGACGGGGGTTGTTTTCTTTGTGTTCGCCATAGAGATCATGGTGCGCTGGAAGTACAATTTTTTTGGTGATCCGGCCGCGATAATCCTAGCACTTTTTGTCATAGTGGCGTGTATATTTGTCAAGCAGTCGACTTTGTATGTATTATCTCGGATAAATTTCCGCAACGTAAGAAATGAAAATAATGCCTGGACAATGAGCGCTGAAGGCGAGGATGAGTTTGGGGTTCCAAAGTGGGAAGATATTGAGAAATACAAGGAAGCTTCACATGAAGCATACTTGATGAACCAGAGAATCACATCAGAGACATTTCGAAATAAATTTTTAAAGCACAACCGGTCTTGGCTGATTGAACAGCTCCCAACGATGCTGACTCCACGCACTATAAATCGTACCCGGCCGCTTTTGCTGGAACAGTTCTCAAGTATTGTCGATCCTTTCCAGTCAGCTAGTTCTGACAGTGATGAAGACGAAGATGATAAAGTTGACGGAAAAACGATTTTTGGTCCCATCAGATTATCGACTTCGTCCAATATTATGATACAATTATGGCTGGCGCAAGCAAGACGACTACAGAGGCTCCAACGAGCAGTGCAGCCGATAATACAGCAAGCTCGCAAGGCTCAATGTGAGATGTGTCTCAGCTACAGACACCTTCAAGTCCAACTGCTACAATCCATCGATAGTATGGGTGAGCATTTTGAGAAGGAATCACCCTCTGAAAAGTTTGATGCTGAAGCCTGGAAGGAGTATTTCAAGCTCAATGAGAAATTTAAAACAATTTGCGTCAATTGCATCAGGTTTCTTCGCGAGCGTGATAGAAGCGCATTTGACCCCATCACTGATCAACCACCAGAACAGATTCAAAAGACCAATCAGCCAAATTTTGGCCGCGAGCGAATGATAGCAACATCCAATGCTTTGATGCAAAGCTGGTATTTTGAAGCGAAAAAACGCCGCGTTCGTGAAGAATTAAACTCGCAGAAGACTCCTGTTCATTTAGATGCAACTTCTTCTGCTCTTGCTAGGAGATGGTTGCTTGCAGTGCGTCAACCATGAGTTTTGAAGTGGTCAGTTGATTGATTCAATACATATCTTTGCCGAGCTTAACGCCGTTAGATGGATAGGATTCCCCAGGGAATCAATGTCATACATTTATATTTCAGATATATCGAATAGCAAGCGATAACCGAGACGGTGGATCTAAGGATAGTCATTACAGTAGAATAGATTTGGTGTTCTAAGTTGATAGTATTGCTTTCTAACTACCCAACAATCACCACATGCATGAATGCACGACATGGCCGACAGCCGAATTGGACGTGAGATTGATAAGAATTGAAGTATGATGCGAGGCATTCAGAGAATTCAATTGGACTTATTCCTTCCATCTAGATATCTTCAACTGGAATATAGTGGTATGATGAGCTGACGCATTTCGTCGTCGTATTCTTGACGTACAAGAGCTCGTGAAGAAGATAGGGCTTGCGCCACTTATATTGTAGCACGCCCACAAATTCCTATTGATTCTAAATGTAACGTGCCTGATCTGCGTTCACAGGCTGATTACATCCCAACAGGTGGAACCAAGGAGACTTGAATGCTGACATAGCATTTCTTCTGTGTGCTTTTGCGCGGCCCCAATGTACTCAACATGAATCAGAGAGTGCCTTCTGCCGAGGAGATCTCACTCAGAACAGCACAAATGGCCTACGTCTGTGGGTATAGTATTACTTAGTGCGATAGCCTTTGCAAATTGTGCCAACATATCATAAATTTCAGGTATCTGCATATGACTTTGAGCGGACGTCATTACGTGGCTTACATTTCTGTACGTATAGGACAAAGGCTCAAAAACGACGAAGATTTTACAGCTGCAGCATGATCGTGAGGGGTTACATTTTACTGGACGAGTGATTTAAATCAGAAGATTTGATTGATGTTTCAAGGCTGAAGGCTTGAGGCAGAGATATCATTATACCCTACCCAAGAAGCTCCACCTGCATTGCGCAGCTCTTCAAGGGCAATTCATTACAGTCGACTT
>CACSLJ010000166.1:0-56190 GCA_902706625.1 Albugo laibachii
TCTACGCTCTCAGATTTTCTGTATGAATTTTTTTGATCGAGATATTATCATTCCAAGTCACGCTACATTTTGCATTATAGTATGGGCAGGTACAAAATTTGCCACCTTTACAAATACATTATTGCTATAGTATAATTAATACACATGATTTTATATATATAATTAACTAATAAAAACACTTGCTCAGGACGGTAGCCAATCAGAGCGCCTGCTACCAGACACTTCCCGTTTAACAGCATGCTTTGCCTTTATAATAATCTAAATAATACATCCTCTTTCTACAAAAGAAAAGCGTCATCACCAAGAACAGCTTCACTGCTTTCTCCCTACGCTCTTGGAAATTTGTTATCGTTTGTATCGATTGAGATATAATCAATCAATGCCAGGCTACATAGTGTATTTAAAGTGAATGGCCACTCTGAGTTTTTTAACCAATCAAAATGCAGATTGTTAAATTAAACCATTTTAACCAATCAAAAGCTAAATTTTTACAGAAATCGAACTTGGCCGCCCAAAAAAAAATGTGCTGGTTATACGTGTCCCGCACCATAGTTGAAAAAATAGTATTGGTTCCTACTTTTACGGTACGGTCACGATCGTCGTATCTGACACTGCAACTTTTCATCGTTGCTTGTAGCTCAATAATTCGAGCATGGAGACCTTTGCTCTCATTTCTTAGCGATTCGTTAAGTTTCTGGCTGAAGGTGGTGGCTTGTACACCATCATATTCTTTTTCAACAACCTTTGGACTCAGTGACAGCAAAATTGTACTTGTTTGCATACAATTACTGAGGCTCTTGTTCGCTTCCTTCAAGTCATTTTCGACTTGACTCGATTGATTGAATTCTTATCTCAACTTAAAGATTGACTTTCAGCTGCATAGAGAGCTCCCCGACGGTTTCCGTTTTCAAAGCTAGCCCGGGTCCTGCTGAGCGTGCCTTTTTAAGCGTATTGTTGTCTTAAAGCACTTTCAATACGCCGCACCGTGGTTTCAATTGTTGTCGCTGATGCAGCTTGGATCCGTTTAAGCACCTGGATTTCATTCTTATGGCTAATGTTTTGTCGCATTTTCCTCAGCAAACCGAGCTAGTTACTCAGCATGCGTCAGATTGGGTCGGGTCGGTGTTTGCATTGGGCTTGTGATTGATGTGTATCCTCCATCCACTCGCCCAGTTTTTTTAGTTTCAGCGTTTCACTTGCTTTTTCGTGTTGTCATTGCTTGTAACATATTTATCGTGAGGGAAGCAGAAGAACCACCCAAAGGAGACCATGAATGAGGTCGACAAAGAAGGCAATATACAGTAAAAAGAAAAGAATACGCTGCTTTGATCTTCTGGCAGAGAGTTCCCATCTTCTTTAGCTCATATAGTATTTGATAGTGTTTGCCTCGAGTCGCATTAAATGTCGTCACTTTTGGTCAGAAGAAGATCACAAAGTATTAAACGGATAACGACAGCGATTCAGTGTAGATTTGACTCAAACAGAATGACCAAGATGAGTGGATTCAATGTGCAGGAGTCGCTGGTTGTTGAACGACGAATGGAAACCAGTATATGAAGTAATACCTCATGACATGTTTGTGGTAGTAAGAAGCATGCGTAATCTGAAGGGTCTCATCGCAGTCTAGATACGCTGTAGTTATCATGGTTGTCCTCATCAACGACACCCGAAGTAGCACAAGTACGGGCAATCGCGACAGGCATCTTTCTCGTGCGTTAGTCGGATGTTATGACTTGGTTTGTCTCCATATTTTGTAGTACCTGTACATTAGAATCAGCATCTACGTGCGGACGTGATTAGCTCGTGTGCTTTAGCAAGAATTTGATGAAAAGTACTTGGAGCAGATATTTATACAGAACCGTTCATGCGGTCTACGATGTTCGTGCTTATCGTATCAAAAGAATTGGAAGAAGTGCGGCCATGTATCTAATTTTAGTTAAGCAGAAGCATCTGATAGCTGCACATGCCATGCGGTACATGATCCCTATTACGACAGCAATCGTAGTTTGTGATCATACACATCGAACTCGCGTGTTTAACGTCACAGAATTAGCATATTTTCGAACGTAGGAGTCTGCACAGCAAGACGGCCTGAGAGGCCGATTTTATACAACGCTTTCACCAAATACTTCAGCACATCTGTTAACCTCACAGCCCGTTCACGCCTGAATATCATTATGTAATCAGGTCGATAGTGCTAGAGTTTCGCACACGCAGTGTCGTGGCTCCAGCAACATGCTTCGCACCGTGTGATGTGATGGAAAAATTATGAACGGCCGAAATGAATTTCGTATCTGGTCGCGAAGAAGGTTGTCCATGAACAATACCATCGCACGTAGGGATTCTAGTCTTAAACTTGAAGCGGGTAGTATAATCACTGAATTTGAATCATTATAACAATCGATCAACACTATGACATCCTTGGTGAAATTTGTGTTGTCGCCAACTGCATCGACTAACTCCATATTCCCGGTATTATAGATCGATACCCTTTGACGCCTGTAGATGCAAGCTTTCCCAGGTGAGATCGAAGAGATAAGAGCCATGCAAATATCCACTGGCGCATCAAAGCGACAAACAATCTAGTCTCTTATAGTTCCTTTCTTGACCCAATCTTACGCCAGCTGGTTCCTTAATTACATCGTAGACGAGTGAATGACATTCCTTGCTCCACAAAATGATTTCGCTGTGTACAATGCAAATCACGAGGAAATTCGCATTTTATTCCATAAGGGTCCAAACAGACGAGAAACGCGCTAAACACATAAATTGTCAATTACCAGGGTGGAGCTTCTACCACCGCCAGTGAAAAAACTCATGCTAGACTGCTGAAAGGCCTGATTTCCTCACGTCTTTTAATTCATATAGCAAACCATCCAAAAAATATATGGGTGGAGCTTTGTTGAAATTCGTATTTAAGCGCATTAGTTGAAAATCTCTCCTGCGGTCTTTCGATGATGTAAAGTAACAGTCCTTCCTATAAAGTTTGCTGAGCCACAGGATGTTATCGGCAGCCCGGATTGATCATGCTCAGTGTATGATGTCTGAGAGGGTATGATCTGTTGAGCACAACAGGACGAATGGCTAACGGCTGCAAGTGAACCGACGTTTATGCGGTTCGTAAAACGCTCCCGTCAAAACCAATGGCCAAGAATAAATCTCAAGCAGGATTGGAAGAAATGAGCATTTAAGTAACATATGATTGGAAGATATTTAAAAGAATATCGAGTGATTACCCACTTTCCAAAATTCATTCAGCAATCTACCAAAAAGAAGGTAAGCAGATTTCAGCCTTCATACAACGATAAGTTGTAAAAGTTCTCTACGCCAACAAACTAATTTCTAATTCTTTGCGTTTGAATTGTACAGGTTGAATAACAAATATGGGAAAGGAGAAGACCCACATTTCGCTCGTCGTCATCGGTCACGTCGATGCCGGAAAATCGACCACCACCGGCCATTTGATCTACAAATGTGGTGGAATTGACAAAAGAACCATTGAAAAGTTCGAGAAAGAAGCTGCTCAGCTTAACAAGTCTTCATTCAAGTACGCTTGGGTTGTCGACAAGCTCAAAGCCGAACGTGAACGTGGTATTACCATTGATATCGCTTTGTGGAAATTCGAAGGATGTTGTCACAGTTTCACCGTCATTGACGCTCCTGGTCATCGTGATTTTATCAAAAACATGATTACCGGAACCTCTCAGGCTGATGCATCCATTTTGTGCATCGCCTCTGGTGTCGGAGAATTTGAAGCCGGTATTTCTAAAGAAGGGCAAACTCGTGAACACGCACTTTTGGCCTTCACACTAGGAGTCAAACAAATGGTTGTTGCCGTCAACAAAATGGACGACGCGTCTGTCAAATACTCGCAATCTCGATTTGACGAAATTGTTACCGAAGTTGGAACTTACCTCACCAAGATTGGATACAAAGCCAATAAATGCACCATGATTCCTATTTCTGGATGGTGTGGAGACAACATGATTGAAAAATCCTCCAACATGCCTTGGTACAAGGGACCAACGCTCCTTGAAGCTCTTGACAAATTGGTTCCACCAAAGCGTCCTACCGACAAGCCACTTCGTCTGCCTTTACAAGATGTTTACAAGATTGGTGGTATTGGTACGGTACCTGTCGGTCGTGTCGAAACAGGTGTGCTCAAACCTGGTATGGTTGTCACCTTTGGACCTGTCGGATTGACCACTGAAGTCAAGTCCGTTGAAATGCACCACGAATCGCTCACTGAAGCCACCCCAGGTGACAATGTTGGCTTCAATGTCAAGAATGTTGCAGTTAAAGACCTCCGACGAGGATTCGTTGCATCTAACTCGAAAGAAGACCCAGCTGTTGGAACTGAAAACTTTACCGCACAAGTCATCATCCTCAACCACCCAGGTCAAATCTGTAATGGATACTCTCCTGTGCTTGACTGTCACACTGCACACGTTGCGTGCAAATTCCAGGAAATCATTGAGAAAATGGACCGTCGTTCTGGTAAAGTTCTTGAAGTAGCTCCAAAGTTCGTCAAGTCTGGAGACGCATGTATGGTAGTCTTGGCACCATCCAAACCCATGACAGTTGAATCCTTCTCTGAGTATCCGCCATTGGGACGTTTCGCTGTGCGTGATATGCGTCAAACCGTGGCTGTCGGTGTCATCAAATCTGTCGTCAAGAAAGAAGCGACTGGAGGCAAAGTCACTAAATCTGCTGCTAAGAAGTAAATCGCTTGATTCAGCACACTTTGGATATCTATCCAATACATCAATAAGAGTAGGAGCTAGCTAATAAGCAATTTGTCTTTTCTTGATGAACCCCAGTGTCTAATCACTTCGAAAATAGCAAGTCACTCCAAATCATTATCCCTGTTATCTCTATGTCTGTGTTTAATCTTGAGATTTGTATTGAAACCGGCGGTCAACCACACAAGTTAAATGCGGTCTGTTAGAGTAGCACTCCATGCACACAAATGGATCGACTCTGGATGCATAACGCATCATCGGGTTCTGTCTGCAAAGTTTTCTCTTTTTGCTCACGTTTCGAGTGCTGGAAACAGTGATGCTATTCTTTCGAGACATACATTTAGTCGAAATAGAGATAACGCGGAGAGTCGAATACTCTCAGCGTCGTTCGGCAGTAGATCACGGCAGCCTTTTGACTACATTAACGAAGAGATCGAGTATCCCTTTGTACATGTGGTGGATGCGAACAACAACCTCCATAAAGACATTCCGATCGAAGATGCATTAGAAATGGCAGAAGCTGCGAAAATGGACTTGGTTCAGGTTGCTGAACCCAAGAACGGAATGGGACCTACGATTTGTCGTCTACTCGACGCCAATAAGCGAATGTTTGAACTGAAAAAAGGAGTGAAAAAGGCTGCAAAAGATAAAGAAATCACGCTCACACCCAAGATTGCGGTACTGTTATGATGATGGCCTTGTCTTCCGGTCATTTTACCGCACGCTTATGTTTTAGACTCACGATTTAGATGTGAAAGTGAGACGCATTAAGTCTTTTCTGAAGAAAGGAAGCACAGTCAGAGTCACAGCTCGCTGGCATCGTTATGAGAATCTCTTGGAGAAAGCCGAGGAAAAGATGGGCGAGATCACGGAGAAATTACTGGAAGTTGGAAGAACGAATTCATCCAAGCAAGTTGAAAACACTTTGAAGCTTGTGTTCGTTCCATGTAAAAATGCTCGAAATAGCGACTAGAAAGAAAGTATGATGTAATGAGATCTGAATGAACTTTGCAATAGAAGATTGAAATCTATCTGGATGTCGCTATGTAGGACAAAGATCTAAACTCAGACTCATGAGAGATTTTGATTATAGACTGAACCATGTACTAACAACGGAGCCCAGACCACTTGAGTAAAAAAGAATACTAGCAGTATTGTATGCCTGAATATGCTGCAAAACTTGCCATCTAATTTTTCTCGTACTCCAGTACGTGTCATCTTGTGCTCAGGATCAGAGTAGATACCCTCAAAGATGCCAATCATCAATCTTGAAATCTGTAGAGCTCTTTCACATTTTCAGATTATCCATTCGCAGCGTCTTCTCACTCATCAAATTCCTATTCGGCATTTCGCTTCACAAACTGCTCAATGTCAGCTATCAAATCATGAATCGTGCTTTTGATAATGACTTTTACGCGACGTTGATGCGCGAGATCACGTTCCCGTTTACGAATTCGAATGTTGAAGCCGTAAATTGGACAATCTTGGTTGATGGCTACGTCAATATCTTGTGAGGTAACGTGGCCAATTCCGATACGAGCAGTCTAAAATAGCAAAAGTTGGCATACATCAAACAGCAGCGATGTCGTTCACTACCATCAAATTGGGAATGTCGTCCACAGTATCTTTTATTGTTGCAAGTGATCCAGCACCATCGGTCTTGAGAATTATAAAATTCATTTTATCGTCTTCCCCTGAGCTTTCCGTCAATGTAGGCTCTTCTTCTGAAGTATTCTCTTCGGCTTCTGCTGCACGTAATTCCTCCAAAGCGATTCCTTTCTCTTCAAACTCTAATCGAAGCTCCCTAAAGGTGTTCAGCTATCGCCTTACCCGATATATGATTTTTATCTTACCGTTGTTCCAGTACTTGAGCGGCTTCTTCGCTCGGTAGAACATAAAATTCCTGCTCAATCGGAGCATCCAGATGCTTTACTTTCTGTGAATAGGTAATATCGACCACTTTGCCAGGAAGACCGCTTGTAAGGCTCCTTTTAGAATCTGCGCAGCGTAGGCTGCGTACGACGCCATGTATCATCCCCGAAACAAAATGATCATTCTTCTGAAGTGAGCCATGTTTGATCAATACCCGTAATAACAATCCTTTCCCACGCTCTTTGACACTTTCCAAAACGATTCCCTGGGGAATGACTTGTTCTTGGATACCAACATAGGTCTGGACCGAAGAAAGCGCATCTCCTTCTAGTGTTTTGGTGATCTTGACAATTTCATTTTTCAATCCTAATAAATTGAGCTTGTATTTAGCTGAAATCGGAATCACTGGAGTGTCTTGCAATGCTACAAAGCTTTTCAGCTGCTGAGTCACACGATCGACGACGCTTTTCGACTGCTCTTGTTCATGATCATCGCCATTCGAAGCGAAAACGTCCATCTTGTTGATACACACAACACTTGGAATGTTCATTTCTTCGATGCAGCCGATGGATTCTTCCGTTTGCAGCAAACACCCTTCATCTACGGCGACTACCAAGAGAATAATATCGGCTACCTGAGCCGCACTAGTTCGCATACGAAAAAAATGGAAATGTCCTGGAGTGTCTAAAAAGGTTGCTTTAATCCCATCCTCCAGCGAAGCTTCGCATACATTTATTTTTTGCGTGATACCCTCACGCTCGCTCGAAGCGATGAAAGAATGCTCTCGTAGTGAATCCATCAAAGTCGTCTTTCCGTGATCAACGTGACCCATTACAGCAATTACAGGACCACGTGGTACGATTTCATCTGAATGAGAATTGAGATGAGAATCCGCAATGTTGTAAGGCTCAGGCTCCACTTGATGATACTTGACATCTACTTTGAAATGATCTGCCACTCGCTTCGAGATCTCAAATGATAAAACTATTTCCTTGACATTTTTGTAGGAGAAAGTATGTCCGTTCCATTCCAGATGATATCGACGATTTTGTTTCTTTACAAGAAACGCCAGCACTTTATCTAGCGGCTGCTTTATTTTCTTTGCGAGAGTGCGCACCCGGATGAAAGCTGGAATCATGACTGCACTCACTGCATCCTTCTTCACGGATTTTTCAACTAACTCATGTCCAATGTATGCTGTTTTCGGCTCGATCGCGCTAGTATGTCGTCTTTTTGTACGCAAGCCCCGATTTTGGACCAGCGGCTTGAAAACACCATTCAAATGCCAATTTTCAACAGCCATTCTATTGCAATGATGATACATCTGTGACTGTCGAGTAGGAACTGATGCAATTCGTCGCGCTACAAGCTGTACACCAACAATTGATCGCATTATTGAGCCATTCATCTAAATCAAAACTTAATGTGCGCTATTCGGATGCAATTATCGCACTTGACACTTGTTCTATTCGCACATAACATATTTGTGTAGATGTTACCTCAATGTCTCAGGTCGTTCAAAGTTGGGTAGCTCTCGAATCGACTTTTGGAAAAGAGCTCTCCATCATATTTTGCTGTACTCGAACAATCTCACGAACTATCACTATCGGAATCGTAGTACCCAACCGATGCAATAAAGCCTCAAACAAAGTCCTGTATTATTGCGGATAGATGAAAGGATATCAAAGCAAGTCACCAGTTTGCAGCTGCCTATGACTATCACATCACATATAGCAGAGACAGAAGTCTGTGCTCGTAGATTTCACTCTTCATAAACGGAATGCTTATGTCGCCAACTGCTTCGTTAGAGTATATAGCAGTGGTGTCACCTGCGATTGTCCATTCCTATATCGACCTATAATGAAATTAGACCAGCTCAGATGGACAGATTCTAATATACTTACAAATTCCAGCCACATTGTACGATTGACGAGCAGTGAGAAACGAATCGGCGCGTTCTTCGTGGGCAAGCGACAAATTGAGACATTCACCATTCTGATCGATCAGATCGATCTCTGCATTACCGGCAATCAAATCTGAACCAACAAGCTCACTTAGAACACTGCATAAGCTTCAGACCAGCTGGATAACCTTTAACGTATTTGTTTGCTGTATTGATGACAGCTAATTGCCCTTCGATTTCTTCTTTTCTCGCTCGAGCACTCGCTAATTCGAATTCATCCTCCGCGGACTCCAACGCACTTGTTTCTGATTGATTAGGCGGTACTTCTGGAGAGTCTTGAGCTTTGTTTAAAGTTCCAGGCTTCATTTTCAATTTGCTTTTGACTCGTTCATTTCGTGACTTCTCAAGTGTGTCTTCTTTGACACTTTGAATGATTGCAAGGCCCCGAGTCTGCAATACTTTAAGCGATGAATCCAAATCAATACTCAACTGAACAATACGATGGCGACAATACTCTTCGACATCGCGAACATACGCCGCTTTGATAAAACTCAGTAAAATTGGACAAGGAACATTAGTGTTGTATTTTCTTGCCGGAATTGTGTCTATGTAACCTGGGGCTTGTAATGTATCAAAGCAAGTAGAAGATCAAAACTCACCAAAGCCATAACGCACATAGACAAACATCTGGCGAGTCGCGACTTGTCATGCACTAGGAAGCCTGTAGAGCCTCAAAGATTTTTATGTTGGCGTGCCCACATCTCTGCGTACTTTCCATTTGGTATTTGCAATAGTTGCTCGTGTTTACCACTCTCAACCACTTGACCACGATGAAAGACAAGAATCGTATCCGTGTCTTGAATCGTCGATAAACGGTGAGCGATGATGAGTGCGGTTTTGTTCGCTGTAATATTCTTTTTGAATTCTTCCATTATGTCGGCTTCGGTTTCCGAGTCGAGAGAACTTGTAGCTTCATCGAATACGATTATCGATGAGTTTTTCAAAATTGCACGAGCGATTGCTACTCGTTGTTTTTCGCCCCCGGAAAGCTTCAATCCACGCTCACCGACAATCGTATTATATCCATCAGGAAAGTGTTTTATTGATTGATCCAATTGTGACACTCGTGCGGCCTCATAGACTTCTTCTTCTGTAGCATCAAGGCGACCGTATTTTATATTGTAATAGATAGACTCATTGAACAAGACTGTATCTTGTGGTACCACTGCGATCGCTTTGCGCAAACTATCGCTTGACAGATCACGAATATCAATTCCGTCGATTTTGATCGTTCCTTGTTCAGGATCATAAAATCGATACAGTAGTCGTAAGATTGTCGATTTACCGGATCCACTCGTTCCAACGACACCAACCGTTTGGTTCCCTGGTACTTTGAATGACATATTCTTCAGGATAGGATGCATCGGGCGATATCCAAAGCGAACATTCTCAAACTCGAGCCCATGAGGCGATGAATTTGATGGAAGCTGTAATGTACCATCAGTCATTTGTGGCGTTATGGCCCCCAACGTGAACATTGTCTCCATATCCGTAAGGGCTTGACGCACTTCACGATACATACTACCAACAAAGCTTAACGGTATCGATAATTGGAACAACAAGCCGTTCACCAATACCAAATCACCGACGGTCAGTGTGCCTTCCATGATGTCACGTGTCGCCATGTACATGATGGCGGTCAATCCGATACTGAATATTCCATTTTGCCCAGCGTTCAGCAATGAAAGTGAGGTTTGCGTTTTTAAAGCGGCTTTCTGGTATCCTTGCAGCGAAACATCGTATTGCTTTGCTTCATGCATTTCGTTGTTAAAGTACTTTACTGTCTCGTAATTCATCAGCGAATCGATTACTTTTCCAGCAGCCTCATTTTCCAATTTATTCATTTCCCGACGTATATCATTCCGCCACTGAGTAATCATGATGGTAAAGGCTGTGTATGTGGAAAGTGTTGCAAGTGTGACAAGAGCGTACTCCAGCCCATACGATCGAGCCATAATGGTCCCAACCAGGCCCAGTTCCAACACAGTTGGAATCACTCGAAAAGCCATCGCACGAAGCACGTAATCAATGGATCTAGATCCTCGATCCATTGTCCTCGCTAATGCACCCGTCTGACGGTCCAAATGAAATTTCAGGTCCAGAGAATGTAAGTGATTGAAAACGCGATATGCCACTGATCGAATTGTATCCTGCGCCACTGTCGAGAAAATTGCATTGGTCAATTCATTGGAAGCATTGGCTGTGAATCGAGCTACTCCGTACCCCAATACAAGTGCAAAGGGGATGTATACCTCAGGAGCAGCCACACTGACTTCGAGTGCTGGAAGTGTACTCATTTGATTCACAAGTGCTTTGAATAGGAACGGAACTTGTATCGTTAAAGCTTTTGATAATATGACAAGTGACGCAGAAATGACGACTCTTTTCTTGATTTTTCTAGCTTGTTCCGATTTCTCCTTCGGCCATAAATGACGGAGAAGGAAACGTAGTATTTGTTGTGTTGTTTCTTGGGAGCAATCGGGAAAAATACCATTTGGAGATGGATCATATGGTTGTGACTTACTCGAGGTTGAATGAGCAAACTGAGACCATGGAGCGCGAAAATGTGAACGAGAGAGTCTATTTCCCGATGGATAGAGTCTTGAAAATACAAAATTGCCTTGTTCTATAGAAAGTGGAAACGATGAAGCGATTCGGAGCTGTATTCGGCTTATTGGGTGCATATGCCGCTGACGTACGACAGTCAGCATATTGGCCACAAAGTCTCGAGAAATTATAAGCTTTCGTACATAATAAATTCGAAATTTATATCATTATAGCTTTTGGTCTGATGCTACTCTGCTTCGTCATCGGTCAAGGCGCTAAGTTTGGCTTCCATTCGAGCGACGGCACTTGCTAACTTGCCGATATCTGCAGTATGTCGACCTAGCTTGGTAAACATCGCCCCTTGCTGGGTGGCAAGTTGCTGCTGTGTTTGAGTTGTTCTACAAAGTAAATCCATCAACATGCTCTCCATTTGCGGCCCAGCAGTGATTTCTGAAGTTTCGGTCTGGTTGGAGACCACCACATTGGGAGAAATCGCGTTGGATGTTCCTTGGGGTTGCGCTATCCTATCTACACAAGGTGATGGCTGCTCCGGTTGAGTAGGTTGGGTCTGGATTGTATCAAAATGCTGATTGCTGGATTCTCTAGCCTGGGATCGGTCTCGAGCCATTTGCTCTAAAACACACCTCCGATCCTCCAAATTCTTCATTGTCACATTGGAAAGCTTCTCCAGCGTTGCGACATCACAATGAGTACGAGCCACTGTATCGAAAACGAATACTGTTCCAAGTATATGGCCTGTTGATGCACAAATGGGTGCTGCTGCATAGAATCGTATTTTAGCTGCACCGGTCACAAGTGGGTTCTTGGCAAAGCGCTTGTCCACTAGTGTATCGCTCACAATCAATGGCTCTTTTGTCATGAGCGCATGAGCGCAGAAAGAAACAGATCGAGGTATCTCATTCTGCGCGAGCCCTACACTTGCTTTGAACCACTCGCGGTCCTCGGCCAGCAAACTGATTGCTGCAATTGGGCATTTCAGAGCATTACTAGCTAGATCGCAGATAATGTCAAACACATCTTCATTGGGGGTATCCATAATATTGAAGCTATTTAGGACATCCAGGCGCTCTGCTTCGAGCGGAGGAAGGGGAGGTTTGGGCCAAGGATGGTCCCAGCCAAAATCCAAGGGATACGTGAAGTCTTTTTGCTCGAATTCTGATGCAGATTGAATCAAACTATCAGCCTTAAGCATCGGAGATTGAGAATAATGAGGCTCCCATTTTTTCTCATCCAACGGGAGGGAGCCTGAGGACTGAGTCGATGGTGTGGCTGCAAAATTGGTTTGCTTACTTGCTTGTGACAATATACAAGACATACACACACGAACTAGAGATCGACCGATCACAGGAAGTTCTGCTTCCTTTTTCAGTGTGCAATTGCCGCAGACCACTTCTCCACACTGTTGTACACATACACTCATTCGTTAGTTGGTGACACAGCCAAATGAATGGAAAATAAGAACCTTTCGGCAATGATGCTTTCGCCGAAATCGCGTAAAGTTACGCGTGCACACGTTACACCGATAGCGTTCCGTATCGAGCACCCAATCATCCTGATGACGTAGTTGATCGATTGTTAGAACATTCTTTCCTCTTATTTCAGAATTGCTTTCGCTTCCTGCACGTCGTGCCATCAAGCAACTAACGCTGCGACTACTAGGTATCGTGGAACTTTAAGTACAAGTCCAGCGATGTCGGATACAACAGGAGAAGCTTGAGTGCGCCTCAGGAACCTTTTACTTTTTATATGTGCCCAAAGATAAATCAACTTTTGCCCGCAAAAGACTGTAATGCCTTATGTTAACTTGCTATCTATTTCACCATCGCCTCGCTTCTACTGCATTCATGAACATCTGCCGACATGGATTCACATGGAAGCAAAGCCAATCAAACGAGTACTACAGCTATCGAACACATTATTCGCCAAAATCCAAAACCAGAATCCTATCCCGCAAACTGATGATTTCCATACTTTGAGAAAGTGTGCTCAAATTTTCAAAAAGTGGTGGAAAGTAATCACGCAAGTTCAGATGCGGTATGCCACCTCTATCACCAGCAGCTGCTCAAGTCAGAATTGGATCTATTTGCACCGTAGTATGCTTAGAGTGTGTGTCTCATTTGAAATTTTTATTGGACGCTTATTGTGTCGGCAATTACAATTCTGGGCGCATCCATTTCAGAAGTTTGCACGGAGAATGTGAAATTCCATCCGTACCCAACACCAGCGTATGCGCCGAAACGATTCAGACAGACCAATCCTCCTTTAAAGGCTGGGTAGATCGCTCCAATAGAGCTTAGTGCTTTCTCACATGCTACTCGTGGCTATAGAACCGCTTCATTGTGATGTTGCATACAGAAAACTCGACTTACATGCAAGCCACTCGCCATATGCTGAACCGCTTGGAAAGATGGCAAAAATCGCATCATCAGATCTCCATCACCCGTGGCTGCCGCTCCTCCGACTTTTGAATCCACGTATGCACCAGCACCTGGAATGGTGCCGTCTCCTACGCGACTGATTTCATCACATGAGTAATTAGGCTACAAAATCACTCGTGATTCCTACCCGGCGATTTTGTGATTAGCACCATTAGAACTCGTTCCAGCTGAATATAAAAGGTTTCAGTCAATATTTCGGGATGATTCATGTAATGCAGCTTGATTACCGCCCATATTGCCATGAGAATCCAATACTACCATACCAATTGTGTCATGATTACTTTCCATTACCAGCGACTGTGAAGCGGTGTCTTCAGCTGAGTGACTTGGCACACTTTTATCGTGCAAAATGGGATGGTAAGGAGGACACGAAGAAGTTTGATTATAGACATTGCGAAAATAATTTGGCTGACAATGTGCATGCTGCCAGTCCCTATAGACTTTCTTCGAATATGATGTTTTCAGCGATTCTTCTTGAAATCCCATCATCTTCGCAAATGCAAGAGCTCCATCTCCCACTAGAATACTATGAGCTGAATGATGGAGTACGGCACGGGCTACTTTGATTGCTGCTTTTACACGTCGTAGTTGACCCACAGCACCCATTTGTTTGTACGTTCCATCTAATATCATTGCGTCCAAAGTTGTCTCTCCATTTGTATCCGGGCTTGCTCCATATCCGACTGTGTAATCGCACTGATCGATCTCGCAACGATTGCAACCTGCAACGATCGCATCTAGCACATTGTTTACGTTTGCTGCGTGATGTCCACTTGTGGCGAGAACATCGAAGGCTGCCTTTGTCGCAGCTGTGAAGGACCACGTATTCATCACAGCTATACTCTTCACTGACACTATATAGCCAGCCAGAGCTAAGAGAAAAAAGATAGAAAAAGTGGTTCGCATGGGAATAACGCGATTTTCTCGAATCATGAGGACGGTGACACAATTGGACTGAATGTTTGACTGACAGTTTGAAATTAGTGACAGAGCAACGCGTGAGAAAGACGAAGGATATCTGACTCGGGTGGATACTGTCTATTTTAGTTACTCTTTATGTTATTGAGCTCCTCAAGATTTGGAACCCCGTCATTAACCGCTAACTTAGCTTGAATCATAATAGTGATATAGTACTATAACTGAAGCCTCACACTAACCACATGAGAGAAAGCAGCGAAAGCTAAAGGAGTTATGCATCTATCATTGTTTGTTTTCAACGCCATAAAGGACAGCCTACCGATATAAAATTGAAGTCAGGGAAGCATCATACTTCCTCTTACGCTCATTTATCGAATAAAGCATTTATTGCAATGGCACAGGTCATAATGTTAGCGAGGATATGTCAAAATCGCATGATGACGCGGCACCATAATCAACAATCGTATTATCACCCAATCGCATTGCTCGTTATCTATTCGTCTCCAAAATCTTTCATTTGCCAACTTGCATTCCCTCTTCTATGGCTCCCGAGATCGTGGACGCAACTGCGCGTCGTCTTCGTCATGTACAGGAACACTTAAAGCAATCTTGGTCTTCCGATGAAGAAAGCTTGCACACCAAACGCTTGCAAGAGATGCAAGCGTTCCTGTCTGATAGTCGTTTTCGATACATTTCACGTCCGTACAAAGCTGAAGATGTCGTCAAATTGCAGGGAAATCTCGACGTTACTTTTGCTTCGTCCGTCCTCTCCAGAAAGCTGTATAATATGCTGCGAGACTTGCATGATAGAGGTCAAGTTAGCCATACTTTTGGAGCTCTTGATACGATACAAGTGATTCAAATGGCAAAGTATATGTCAACAGTGTACGTGAGCGGATGGCAATCATCTTCAACAGCTTCGACATCGAACGAACCAGGACCCGATGTTGCAGATTATCCGATGGATACTGTTCCCAATAAAGTGGATCAACTCTTTAGGGCGCAGCAATTTCACGATCGAAAGCAATATGAAATGCGAAGGCGATTGACTGAAAAGGAACGCACTGAAAATCCACCAGTGGACTATCTTCGTCCGATCATTGCTGACGCGGATACTGGGCATGGTGGTCTGACTGCGGTCATGAAGCTAACCAAGATGTTCATTGAGCGTGGAGCCGCTGGTATCCATATCGAAGATCAAAAACCAGGAACGAAAAAGTGTGGCCATATGGGCGGTAAGGTCTTGGTTTCTACCCAAGAACATATCCAGCGCTTGGTTGCAGCCAGGCTTCTTGCTGACACAATGAAATCGCCGCTGGTTATAATTGCAAGAACTGATGCAGAAGCATCAACATTGTTAGATAACAATATTGATGGGCGTGACCATCCTTTTATTATCGGAGCTACAAACCTGGACACTGAGAGCTTCTTAGAGGCCTCCAAGCGAGACTCAACTGGAGGCTGGGATACCTGTGCCCAAGCCATGACTTACCCCGAAGCTGTGCGATTAGCGATTGAAAAGTCAAATCATCCTGATAAGACAAAACAACTAAGCGCTTGGATCAGCAAGTATCCGGAGATGGACATCTCGCAGATGAAAGCATACGCTCTGTCAATGGGTCTCAAAATCAATTTCTGCTGGGAGCGTGCCCGTACTGTCGAGGGCTATTATCGTGTTCGGGGAGGTGTGGAGTACTGTATTGCGCGAGCACGAGCGTACGGTGCATACGCTGACATCATATGGATGGAGACAGCCAAGCCCGGATTGTCACAAGCGAGACAATTTGCGGAAGGAGTTAAATCGAAACTTCCACATCAAATGTTGGCTTACAACCTCTCACCTTCTTTCAATTGGAATGCGGCAGGAATGAGCGATCGTGAAATTGAAAGTTTTGTTGATGACTTGGGCAAACTGGGTTTCTGTTGGCAGTTCATCACGCTAGCAGGCTTTCATTGTGACTCACTTGGAATAACTCGATTCGCGCGCGATTATCAGCAACGAAAAATGCTAGCGTATGTGGAAGGAATCCAACGAGCCGAACGAGATGAGCACGTCGAAACCCTGAAACATCAAGCTTGGTCAGGAACGGAATTGGTCGACTCCATGCAGAATATCGTAACTGGTGGACTATCCTCAACCAAAGCAATGAGCAGTGGTGTTACAGAAAGTCAGTTTTGAATTGTCGGCACATAGTGCGTACTTCAAATTTGATTTCTTCCATTGATTGTTGCGTATGTCCAAGTTTTTGCGTGTACTGTAAACTTCACCTCTAATTTCGCACTGGAGTTGCATCACTTAGCCGTCAGCAAGCGAGTGCTTTCGTGACTTCCTGTCAAATGCTACTGCTCGCACACATATGCTTGTGCTTTCGGTGTAATCACCTTATTCAATTAATATTTCGTCTTTAAGAGGTATCGGTGCAAACTTCATCTACTTTCTCCTCGTCGTCGCTCCACGCATCGACGATGATCTTCTGGTCTTCACAGGATGGCCGTTCCCAGCCACGATTTTCCCCATGGTTAGCTGGACGTTCTTCGGTAAGGTTTTGTGATTGGTTCGCTGGTCGATTTGCAAGAGTAGCCTCGCGACGCAGTGCGTCCAAATGCGTCGAAAGAGAAATAATCGGCACTTTGGCGTTATCCCTTTTGTAGAAGACGACTCTTCGATATGGGTCTTGTCCGGTAGATTCCGAATTCACTCCGTAAATGGTAGCCAATTCATGCATACATGCACGCTACGTCAGAGAGAGTTAGTGTCAGTAGATATCCCCAGCATTGTAACTTGCTTCTTCTGAAGGCATAGGCTTTAAGCTAGCGTTGAAGCATCTCGTTTCTTTAACCAATCGTTCCAGACGTCTTTCTATCGTTGAGAGATACCCAGTGTTTGTCTTTGCCCATTCGATCAATTCTTGTGAGTAAAGTGGCCCAATCAGTTCTAAGGCAAATTCTTCATCATAAATTCCTGGTCGAGATAATCCGAATGCTTGAGCGAGACTTCGATTTCGGGCGATTTGTCCTTGCCTATCTGCCAACACATCCATACTAATCTTCTCTCGATTCGTTCTGCTTCGAGTAGGCGTACTAGAATCAATGGATGGAGAAGTTCGAATTAAGCTAACATTGGATTCATTCCTTGACGGTACAGGCAATGACGGGAACGATTCCTCCAATTCGGTCATCATGAACTCGATTCCTTGACGCCTTTCACCCTCGTTTGGTACCCACATTTCAGGCGTTGAGTTGTCATTTGATGCTTGTGGTTGCGCCGTACACCTTGTCACGTGAAAATCAAGCATGACTTTAGGGTTTCGAATTCCATGTATTTGCGCCATATGAGCGTGGTAATCAATCTGGTTTCCGAATACTACATATCGGCTGGCCAAACTGATACGATGTGATAAGCTGAATACGTACATTTTGCATTCAAATAGTATCTTACCATTTGCTATCCTCACACAGATGATGCTGACTCCTAAAGTGCTTTTCCAAGCTCGTGCTACAAGCAAAGCGAAACATCATGTCATATCCGAAAGAGAAAACTTCACTTCACTGACTAGTCTCGATAATACTGGTCAGCTGAGTGACATAGATGACATTTATAATGATCTTTTTCGAGGTGCTGAAACAATTGTATGTCGGAATAGTGACGCTGTTTGCAAAACTGACACATAGGGTGCAAATCTTTCCCTTTCTTTTGCCTCAATTTGGTTCTACCATTTCGCCCCAAATTGTGTGCAGCTAGCTTTGACTTGGTGTATACAGGATACTCCTGGATAAATTGAGTCTCATGTGCCAAGCAAAGCTGACAAAACATCAAATCATGTTCCTCTTTCATGTGTAGATTGAGCTGATCGATATTCAGAAATGGTTGAGTCGAATGATGGCAACTGCGAACTCGACAATAAAAATCTAGTAAGCGCTTCAAACTCTGATAATGTGCGCGACAATTCACGAAAATCATATCAGTTTTGGCATCAACAGCATTGCCGGCACCAAGAAATTCCTCTCCCCATGTCGAGAAACTCTCAAATGGTTGTATTTCTCGAGAAACAATCATCTTTGACAAAATCTTCTTACATATTGGACACGAGCGATCATTCATGACCCCTCTCATCCTCATAAAGCATTTGCTGCAGATTCCATGATGGTTACATTCACCCACTGCATGAAAATCAATTTTGTTGGCACACACAACGCAACAATCTCTTGTCTTCTCTTGATCTTCTACTTTCGGTGTAGGAACAAATACTTTGGCGTTGACAGAAAATTTTCTATCGGTGCTGAGCCGGTTTGCTTGGCACTTGTCCTTCTTGTTCTTTTTTTTTGAGCTTGTCGACCGACTTGAGGTATTGGTTTGATCTACAGTTTGGGTGCATTTTTGAATGGGTCGGTATTCTTGTTTTCTCTGGCGCCGCCCATTGTGACGCGCATCATGCGTGGACGCGGTTTGGCAGCGATCATTCTTCGGATGACGATCCTCAGAATCGATGCATTGTTGCGGAACAAAAGAATTATTCTGCTGCTCTGTATGCAGCACGTGATTATCTTGTTCCTGGTTTGAATTTAACCACAAAGACGCTGGCGCTGCCATCCGACTGCAATCGTTCTCGCTGTTCAATAACCTTTACTCCACTATCGATCAACATTCAGCCGAGATAACTGTATAGTGTTTCTTAAATACGATTGAAAGTTTCGACTGATGGGTGAAATTCAAGCGTTGAAAGACTTCATATATCTCCAGGCGAAAGTTGTGGAAGGTTTTGGGCGCGGAGGGAAACAGCTTGGATGTCCAACTGCGAATTTATCTCGTGAGGATTTGGGAGAGAAGCTTGAGCAGCTTTCCACCGGGATTTATTGTGGCTGGGCAACAGTGAATGGCCATGGACCCTACAAAGCGGTCGCAAGTATTGGGTGGAATCCTTATTTCAAAAACGAGGTAGATCAAGCATTTTCAAATTGTAATACCATGGAATGAGATTGATTTTATTGCAGGTCAAGACAGTCGAGCCTCATCTTCTTCATCACTTTGAGGAAGACTTTTATGGTGCAACTTTGAAACTGTTAATTTGTGGTTATTTGCGACCCGAGATGAACTTCCCATCTCTCGAAAGCCTCATCACTGCTATACAAAATGATATCAAGCAGTCGGAAGTCTGGTTAGATCAAACACAACAAAGCGAGTCGAAAATGGATTCATTTTTCCAGAAGCAAATATGATCGGATCGACGTCCCCTCAGCGTCCAGTGCGACGAAATAGTATACGAAGTAACAAAACAACGGGCTCTTAGTAGCAATAGAGATTAGAAATGTATTAGAAGCTCGTCAGAAATTGTTGCTTAGAATGATGCACACAACGCCCACAAACATCAGCGAAATGCTTGGCATCTTCCTGCAGAAATTGGATTCGTGAAACAGGAATTTTCCTAGCAAGGCACTCCATATACATCCAGAACGTTTGATTGCTATGACGTAAGAGACTTCCAATTGTTGAGTCGCTAGTAAATTGACATAATAAGAAATCACGCTGGTGAGGCCTGCTAATATAACCATACCCCAAGGTGTTTTTGGCTTTCTCTCACCCAGTGGAGCATATATCACATGATCGAGACTCTCTGCTGGCAGCACACGACTAAGAATGAAGCTTAACGTTGTGACAACGACTTGTATGGCCGCACCGTACACGACTGGCGTTGAGTTCTGTACTCCGATCTTATCAAACACATTTGTAACACTCCATAAAAATGCTACAAGTGTCATGTAGATGGCTCCTTTGCTTTCGCCTGCTTTCTTTTCTACCAGCATGCTTTCGGCATTACAGCCTCCTTGCAACCACATACCACCCATAGCTGCAAATAATATCCCAACAACACCGAAGGATGATGGAATTTCCCCCAACACGAGAAAAGCTAGAATCACCAAAAACCCTGGGGTGAATGATAAATAAGGAACTGTTTCGGAAATGGTTGAGATTTGTATACTGCGATTGTACAAATAGCTCGTGGCAACATTTATAAGGCCGCTGATACATACTGATGTCCAAAAGATATTGTTTACTCTCGGCAGTTTGAAGTCACAGTCGTACAACGCCCATAAAAAGAAGACAGGAGCTTGTATCATCCCACGTTTTGCCACGATAGCAAAAGGATTCAAATAATTTGTGAGATATTTGCGCAACGGATCACATAGCGCGTTGATAATCGAGTTCAGGAAAGCTAAGAAGAAACCTCTAGCCACAAGCATTTTGTGAGAAAATCACAAGTGCTGTATGACCCTATGCCAGACAATCTTTGTCAAGACTCCTTCAGCCTAGTCATAACCGTTTCGGATGAGTCATATGTCTTACTTTGGCTTTTACACCGTGGTATAGTGTAACGGTTATGAGTCGCACTTGTACATTCAGGACATCAGGGTGCGAATAAGAGCGCCTTTGAAAATTCATAATGTACATTCTTCAGCAGCTGCTAGCAATGAGCCATAGCAGTTACAGAGAAAAAGATCGTGCTGTTATGGATCATACACTGCATACTACTGTACTACACGTACATGATACATTAGCACACTTGTACTTCATACTTTCACAAACGCTCGACGGACAGCTCTATTTTGAAGCGCCTCATATGTGTAAATAGTAGATAATTAAAGCCATTTTCAATCACAGCAGCTCCGCTAATTCGTTCCATTCTACAGCTTTGCGCTGTCAATCGTGAACGCTATGACACGGGGTCGCGCAATAGAGCATCATCCCGAGAACGCTTATGGTAGGGATCAGATGTGCTTTGTATCCTGTGATAGCGTCGAGAAAATGAATTAGAACATAATCATATTCTCTGCTATTGTCATGACGCATCGAGAGAACTTAATACAATGCTATAGCCTAAATAAGTGCTCTCTTCGACTCAAAAAACCGATCTCGTTCCGAGACAGCATGCACGAATTACGCAATGAGAACAAGGAGGAAAATGCTGCGGTGCCTTTCCTCTGAGAATAGCAGAGCGAAATTTAACTTTTGTGCAGCCATCATGAGTAGTTTTGTATGTGCAGCAAGCACGAACAAGTACACATGCCACCGCTCATGTGTAATTTTTGTACGATTACTCTGATTGTGTAATCTTTAGGGTGCGGCTATTGCCAAAGACGTTTTGGCTGTTGCCACAGACGGTAGCATTTGATTAGGTAATATTTACGGAACATACAGTAAAAGTTAAAAATTTAGACAGGTTAGGTCATCCCCAACCGAAGCTGTTAAATGTAAACACATTTTTTGCTAAATTTTATCTACAGTATAACTATAACTCCGATTTCTCCAACAACTGCTACCTGCTATGTTAAATTTAACATTTTGTTAAAAAGCCGTCAGATATAGCAGCGCTGCTAAATTTGGGCGGTTCCCGATGTGTACCTATTGAAAGAACCCAGAGATAAGTTTGAGGTTTTGTAGTCGCACTTTATGACTCCAGAATGGACAGTAGAGTTAATACGTCTACTAGAACGGTTACCGTGTAGCTTTACAAGAACGCATAATAACAAATGAAAACAGGTTGCCAACCAGTCACGCCAATCACGCTCACCTGCCCACAGTATTTCTGCAGCTACACGATATTTTCCTCTCCGTGTTGCCTTCGTGTTGTTGACTACACAACAGCTTGCGATGGACCCACTCACCTACGATGCAGTTCTCGCGCTCTTCGATGACGATGAAGAAGGATTTGCACTTGTGGATTTCGTGCGGCGCTCGGCAGTGGTCGCAGTAACAAGAAGAAGCAGGCGGTCGAAGGAGCACAGTGGCTCACGTCCTGGAAGGCGCCCAAACCGAGAGAGAAACCACCGAGATGGTCACAACCGAATCATGTCTGACTATTTCGTCGAGCGCCCGGTGTTTTCTGACGAGCATTTCCGGTGGCGTTTTCGGTTGAGCCGCTCGGTCTTCTCGCGTGTAGTCGACTGCATCTCGTCAAGCAATGCTTAGTTTATTCAGACGCCAGACGCTGCGGATGGTCCGGGTCTCTCCGCTATACAAAAAGCACTAAGCGCGATCCGCTAGCTTGCGTACGGAGCACCAGCATATTCTATGGACGAATACGTCCGAATGGCGGAAAAAGCCGCGCTCGAGAATCTGAAGCGGTTCTGCGTTGCTGTGGTCGACTCGCTAGGTGACGAATACCTTCGCGCACCGACGACTCAAGACTTGTCGCGTTTGCTGCGAATTAAAGAAAACAGAGGTTTTCCTAAGATGCTTGGCAGCTTGGATTGCATGCACTGGCGCTGGAAGAACTACCCAAAAGGCTGCGCGGGCCACTTCACCGGAAAAGAGAAGGCGCCGACGATCATACCAGGGAGTCACAACGACATCAACGTACTCGATCGATCGCATCTGTTTACAGATCTCACGGATGGAAAGGCTCCTTCGCTATCGTACCAAATGAACGGCACTCATTACTCGATGGGCTACTATCTGGCGGACGGAATCTACCCGCCATGGGCAACACTGGTCCAGACAATCTCCAATCCTCAATCTAAGGAGAAAAAGGTATGGAAAAATGATGTTCTTTTTCATATTGATACTCACTTGTGTGCCACTAGTTTTTTGCTGAAGCACAGGAATCGGCGAGAAAAGATGTCGAGCGAGCGTTCGGAATGCTGCAATCCCAGTGCGCGATACTGACAAGACCGTGCCGTCTTTGGAGTCAAGAAGACATGGAGTACATTGTGAAAGCATGCGTCATCCTGCGCCACATGGCGATCGAGAACAAAAGGGATCCCGATGGAATCATTCTCGAGAGGAGTGTGCAAGACAGCATCACGTCCTCCAGCACTGTCGTCACCGCTCCTAATCTAAGCACAGATAGAGCATTTACGAGCTTCATTGGTCGGTACAAAGCTATTCGAAGCAGTGAGCTGCACTATCAATTGCGCAATAATCTAATCGAACATCTCTGGGCTAGAAGTGGTAATAAGAATGCGCAGTAAAGTGATGACGCGGCTCATAAGAATTCATTCGTAAAGAATATCAAAGTACCTTTGCATCATACTACACTACTTCTAACTCTTCTTCCAATGTGACACTTGGTGCGTCGGCATCTTCGTCAGCAAGCGAGATGATCTCAGGATCCATTGCCATGGTGACAGCGTGCGCCAACTCAATCTCTTGTTCTTGTTGGCGAAGATCTCGGAGAATACGACGCTTTTGTAGCATGAAGTATTCACGGGCAACTTCGTCCAGGACTTCGACGTTCGTGCACATGATCTGGTTGTTCGCAGCCAGTCGCTGAGATTCAGCAAGCTTCTCGAGAGCGACAATCTTCTTCTCTGCTATCACTGCCAATTTGGCGCTGCTCTTGGCGGCACTCGAAAGACTTTTGGCGATCGACATGTCGAATTCAGCTTGACGTGCCTGATACTTTGCTCCACGACGACCAATTGGGTGGCTGGAATTCTTCTCGCTGAGCTCTGCGTTGTTTGAAACGCTGGACTGGGTCGAGCTTGCTCTTTAAGACTCACTTTCATTAGGTCGGCTGCGTTTGAGGCTCTCCTGCATACATCAGCAAAAGTTAGTGATACAATACAGCGACGCATGTTGCCAAAATAACAGACTTACTTTGCTAGGATCGATAGAATCTCTCCACTTCTGGCAATCCTTCAGCAGCTCCCAACAGGTCACGTGTTTGAATGGTTTGCCACGATCTTTTAAATAGAGCGTGTGCGCGTCGGCCAGCTTCTGTGTGATGGTTGCGCCGCTGTCGTTACGCCTCTGAACAGCTAAAAACAACCTGAGAACTTGCTTACTGCTTTTTGAAGAATCTGCCAGCGATTCTTGCAGGCATCGTTTTTCCGAACGTCGTCAAACGACCTTGGAAGATGCGCCGAGAGCTCTGCCTGCACATGATCCCAAAGATGTTCGGCGCGCTGCTCGTTGCCCGTGACGGGATCCTGCGCGATTGCCATCCACGTTCGCACAAGCCTGGTGTCCTCAGTCTCCTTCCAGTTCTTCGCCTTGATTACCATTTTCACACTACGGTGTTGGCAAGGAAACACAGATGAAGTACAGTAGTGGTACACGTTAGGAAAAATGGTATCAATGCTTGGGCCTGATTGGCAAACTATGTTTACCCTAACCATTAGATTTGCCTAAGTACCAAGTACGACTACAAACCTAAAACGTAAACCTACGTCCATTTAACAAATAGAAATGAAAAACTCATCGGGTGAAGCTATCGGCTTTGTGGCTAAAGTTAAACTTGATTTAGCTACTTTGCTGTATTTTTTATGAAAAATTTTAACTATAACATTTAGCCATGATTGGAGATGACCTTAAACCTTTAAACAAGTAGCATAGTATTCCCAAAACATATACCCTCCCCATTACGATATTTTTGTGGGTAAAACAACAATTTTGTAAGACTTCATAAAAGAGGTTTCAAAGTATTCGAACCCTCATCCTGCTAATGGACGCACTCATCACTAACGCTTTCACCATAAGCAACGTATATAAGTTAAAGGAGTAACTGCATTACACATCAGCAAAAATAAAATTCAGCTTTTTCTTTTATCTGCAATATTGAACCAACATTTTAAAGTCCGAAAATTGAAGAATTGCTCCAAAAATACAAAACTGACTGCTCTTACAAATCAGATTAGGTATGAACTTTGGAAAAAGAAGCAAGAAAATCCCAACTTTAGTCAAAGTCAGCTTTCACGTTGGTTGAAAGAAAGCTATGATATGTCAGTCGGCCAAGTGACAGTATCGAATATCCTCAAGGGATCCAGTGAATTCTCTCACAGCCTGGAAGGATCAATCCAAATTCAATGCGGCAAAGAAAAACAAAGTTTCCTTCAATGGAGACAGCATTGATTGAATGGCTTCAACTTTATGAAGAAACGATTCCCATGTCCGGAGACATTATTAAACAAAAAGGGAGTTTCTTTTTGGGTCGTCTTTATCCAAACGAAAGCTTTAACTTTTCAAATGGATGGTTGCAATCATCCAAAAACAGGCACCATATTTCTTCAACCAGACGTTTTGGGGAGTGGGTCTGTTGATATGGATGCTCTTGCTTTAGCTTTACCCTCTATTCAAGCAAAACTTGATACGTTTAATCTCACAGACATCTACAACATGGATGAAACTTGTTTGCAGTATCGTATGTTACCAGATCACTCATTGTCCTCCCGTCAACTTGAAGTTCGCAAGCAAGGGAAGGAACGGCTCAGCGCAGTTATCTGTGCAAATGGTGATGGAAGGGACAATCTACCACTTTGGATCATTGGTAAATTTGGAAAACCACGCTGCTTCAAAAACATTGATCTGAACAGTCGTAACTTCAAATACAGGGCCAAAAAATTATCCTGGATGACTATTGCTTACTTTGAAGAATGGTTGAGATGGCTCAACTCAAAAATGCAGGGAAGAAAAATTCTTCTGATATTGGACAATTGTCCTGCGCACACAAAGCTGAAAAATATGCCTCTTCTTTCAAATACTGAAGTATTTTATCTACCTCCAAATACCACATCTAAACTTCAGCCTTGTGGTGCTGGTATTAATCGTTCTTTCAAAGCATATTATCGTCGGAATTTTCATCAACGGCTACTGCAAAGTATTGAGAATGGCATTGTGGACCCAATGAAAGTTGACTTGCTTCAGGAATCAAAATGTGTATTGAATCCTGGGGAAATGACAAAGCATCCACATTCGCAACTATTTTCAGCACTGCAACATTAGAACTCGTTTAATAAGTATAAACTAGATGATCAACCTTCGCAATTCCCATTCAGCAACCTTATGGATATCAACTCTCTTCTCAAACATCCATTCGAAAGAGAGCCACATATCCCCCCACTGATGATGAAATTATACAACAAGTTAATGTGCAAGAACAGGAGAATCTTTCATCCGAGAAGATGGATGACTGCAACGAATCCCAAAACGTATCCCATTCGGAAGCTCCCAAACTGTTTGATTTTATTGAGTTTTCTCTTCTTCAACAGAATACTAATCAAATGGAGAATATTGCAAAAGTTCAAAGCTTGAAAGAAGCTTTCACTTCAGCTCACGAATCATCTCTTGCTCAAATAACTTCCGATAAATATTTTTCATGATTTAGCATATGTTTTTATACAGTTTGCTCAGTTGAAATTATCTGTCTAAATTGATCACACTATGGTATTTCTACTCAGGTAATGTGTCTTGCAAGAAAGAGAGTCAGCACGTGATATTTGCATCATTCGTGTGGTGTTGCGAAATTGTAAAGTGTCGAAAGGACTCAAGGGTACCGCGAAGTGTAGAAAGAACTTAAGGTTAGGCACTAGGTTCTAGTCGCACTTGGCACTTAGGCTAAACGGCTGGCTAGGGGTACCGCGAAGTGTTGGAAAAAGGCGAAGTTTTTCAAAAATAAGAACTATTATAAAATACAGTTTGTCAATTTTCTCTTTCCGCAAACATCTTCGCTCACCTACCAACATAAACTTCATTCGGAAGGATCTCCAGTTTGTAGCCATCACGGTTGAAAGTTTCATAACTTAAAGAATGCTTGGGACTGAAGAAAATTTATACAGTAACGCAAACTTTCAGTTTAATGCACACGACCAGTTTAGTGCACTCAAATGTTTTTGTCCAATACTATAAGCAAGAAAACAATTAAGTGTTTTGATTGGATAAAATATCAATTGTGACGGAAAACGCCCATCCTTCAATAAGTTATGACCCTCTACGAATGATTGTATGCAGTTCAAAGTTCAAAGCGCAGCTGAGCTCTACAGAGAAAGGAAAGAAGAGGAAGACTATTGACGTTGCTGGAAGTCTCCCTGACACGCTACGACTTCCAACAGATCACCGCAGTGCCATCAAAGCGCAGGAGTGTTGACTTTGTTGAGCAGCAAGTGCATGAGTGTGCTATTTAACATTTCTGTAAAAAGGATAACCTTGCTATATTAATACATTTCTCTTTGTGCCGCAACTTCGTCTTCCCATCGGCGTGGGGGTAGGGTATGAATTGCATTCATGAAGAAATGCTCATCCGACCTTGTGAGCATACAAATAGTAAGACTAAATAGTGCACTAAACTGAAAGGAAAAAATCGTTATTTTTGTCTTTTGGGAATGTCTGTGTGCTGCTATTTGACTGAAAAAATCTGAATAAATCAGTCGAGGAAGCCTTACTTCTGCTGATTCGAGTCATACGTTTACCTTTTCGATCAGCCAAAATGCTTTGCTTAAGGATCGTTCTCCTTAAGCATTCGAAAAGCTGCACAAAACTGAAAGTTCACGTTAAAGGGTAACGTGTGTATCAGAAAATGGAGGAAAAACTGAGGGAATGAGGCAGGAACTGAGAGATTTTTAACGGTTTCCTTATTTAATCATTACCGTCTGTCAGTATATACATGCAACTTACGAATCACTGCGAAGTAATTCATATCAGTGGACAATTTTCTCACCGTTGTGGCCTAATCATTTACGAGAAGTTGAGTTCTTAAGCTAAACCCAATCAAGCGCTCTGTGATGTTGCTCTATCATCCATACAACTTTTATGGCAAAGCAGTAATTCCAGGCATGCATCAAAGCCAAAGGACCGTATCTGTCCGCTCATCTCAGCAATCACATTACTTTTGCAGCGAGCACAATGTTAGCAAGAATGAAAACAGAATGGTTCATCACCTATAGATAAAGCAATCGATTACATTACGAAGGATTACAACGTGAGGTGTCCGAGTGCACTTGCCAAACGACATGAAAATGGAGGTAGGATACTATGGTATAATGTGTACGAAACAGCGCTCCAAGCAAACTGCTTGATCGTTATCGGGAAAAATTTGAGGCCAGGCCGCGCTGTGACTACATGTAGATTTATGCGAAACGGCGATGATTGACTGCTACATAATGTATCACAGCGAGTCGAGTCCACTCCAACTTTGCTCATGACTAAAAAATCCGCTCTTAAGAACTTCGGAAGCACTCATAGATAGCGCATGGTGATTTGATACTTAGTAGAGGTCGCAATCAAAATCCTTTCAGCAATCAATCGCCAAACACATCTGCTATTACAGCCTCTAACCATAAACTACGTTGCAAGAGAGACGGGATCTGTTTAATTTCTGTAATTTTCCACGCATTTTCTAGCACATGTGAAGCGCATTTTTGTTGTCGTTGAGGTGTGAAATTCTCCCGGATTGACAGGAAACCTGTTTAGACAGACGTGGACGGGTGATGTATACTTTCGCGCTATGTCACTTCAGTCCTGCTGACTGCGCGCCAGCGTGTTCGCTTGAATGCTTCAACGCTGAATTCGCCTATAACCCTGTCATACTTTTACTGTAACCGCCTCTGACGTCCCGGTCCGGTACTTAGTGGGATCCTCGGACCGACATTCATTCTACAAATTAGACATTATGTCAGAGAAAGCCAAATGCACAACATATCCAAACGTTCGCCGGGACGACACTGTGGAAGAAGAACACTTTGGCGCTGTCGTATCCGATCCTTATCGCTGGTTGGAAGATCCCTTTGCAGAGGAGACTAAAAAGTTTGTTGCTGAACAAAATCAGCTGACTGCTGCACAATTCGAAAAACACGTCCCTTATCAGAAAGAATACAAAGCAAGGCTAACAGAAGTATTTAACTATGAAAAATATTCGTTACCATTTCAGATTGGAAGTGAGATAGTTGCCGAGCATCAATACTACGTTCAAGCCAAAAACGATGGGCTACAAAATCAGGATGTGTGGTACATTCAGAGGACATTGCATGGGCAAGCGCAGGTTTTGTTTGACCCAAATCAGCTTTCTCAAGACGGAACTATTGCACTAAGCAACGTCTCATTCTCGGAATGTAAACAAAGTTCTACTAATCCACGACTTTACATGGCGTACGGAATATCACAAGGTGGATCAGACTGGCAAAACATTCATGTTTTGGACGTCACCAAATACCTAAAGCGAAGTCTCAATGAAGAAAAGTCGCATTTCAGTGACTATATATTGGAAGACAAACTTGATTGGGTAAAGTTCAGCAGTATAAGCTGGACTCATGATGAGAAAGGCTTTTTTTACTGTCGATATCCAGCACCCACACAATTTGAAGGCTCTAAAGCGACTCAGCATCAAAATGAAAAAGGCACAGAAACCAATGCGAATTCAAATCATCAAATCTGGTACCATCGTTTGTATAGACCTCAAGAAGACGACGTTCTAGTATTCGCGTATCCATCCAAACCCAATTACACACTCTCAACTGAGGTGTCTGAAGATGGCAAATATCTCATCATTTATCTGTTCGACGGATGTAAAAATGCCAATATGGTCTATCTCACTCCAATTACTGTTTTTGACACTTGGATGCTTGACCACATAGAAAAGCATGTACCTGTGTATAAGCTCGTAGACGTGATGGAATACTCATGCCACTACATTCTTAATGATGAGTCTATCTTCTACTTTCAGACAAACTTGAATGCTCCACGGGAAAGAATCGTGAAGATTGATGTGGGCATTCTTCTAAGCAGTCATACCTTTGGCCTTGATGCAAGCGGTGATTCTCCTTCTTGGGTCGAAGTAATCCGTGAACAGCCTGAGTTGATCGTCTTGGAGTCTGTTTACCCGGCTCGCAAAAATGTCCTCATACTCAAGTTGCTATCAGATGTTCATAATGTACTTCATATTTACAGCTTGGATGGTGATCTTTTGACAAAAATCGACTTACCAGGTATCGGGACTGTCCAAGTGTCAAGCAGACGAGCAAGTTCTATTGTCTTCTACAAATTTGTGTCATTTTTGTATCCCGGGACGATTTTTCATTTGGATTTACCAAGCTCTCAGAATACTGAGCTTCCCCGACTGGAGGGTGTTTGTTTTCGAGAATCAAATCTGAAGGATTTTGATGCCTCGCAATATGAGGTGATTCAAGTTTTCTACCCATCCAAAGATGGTACTAAGATCCCAATGTTTCTGGTGAAGCACAAGTCGCTGAAATCTGATGGGTCTATTCCGACCTATTTGTACGGCTATGGGGGCTTCAACATTGCATTGAAGCCTTCTTTTAGCGTATCACGTCTCCTGTTCGTGCAACATTTTAAAGGTATGTTGGCGATTGCAAATATCCGAGGAGGAGGAGAGTATGGAGAGGAATGGCATCGACAAGGGATGTTGCTGAAAAAGCAAAATGTATTTGATGATTTCCATGCGGCCGCAGAGTACTTGATCGAGCAAAAGTACACCAATCCTTCGAAAATAGCAATCCATGGTGGGTCAAATGGAGGTACATTGGTCGCAGCTTGTGCTAATCAGCGTCCGGATCTGTATCGTTGCGTGGTTGGAGCCGTTGGCGTCATGGACATGCTTCGATTTCATCTCTTCACCATCGGCCACGCTTGGATCAGTGAGTATGGTGATCCGTCCACGGAGGAATACTTTTCCTATCTGAGGAAGTATTCTCCGCTTCATAACGTTCCAAAAAAAAGTCCAGGTATTGACTATCCAGCTGTATTGTTGACGACCGGCGATCACGATGACCGTGTTGTGCCACTTCACTCGTATAAGTACATTTCAGAGCTACAACACCAGCTTGGAGGTATCTGCAAGAACCCGTTTGTCATACGAATCGATACAAAATCAGGGCATGGAGCCGGAAAGCCGACAGCAAAGCAAATTGAGGAAAGCACAGATGTGTGCACATTTATGGCCTGGTGCCTGAATACTGAATTTTGTCGCTGATAATATAAGCACACTCGATTGTGGTTGATAAATATGGTTCCATTGACTTTCAGTATCTGCCTGTAGATATCGCTCTCGTCAATTCGTACTATTGACATTGTAGCATCACGTTTTTAATGAATGGATTCTTCTAATAGCACTTAGGAGCTGAAATACTAGATAACATCCTGTCTGATCATATTCGGATTGGATGAAATCTACTATTCTGAAGGCTTAATGATTGGCGAGGAGACACGCTCATGAATGATTTTGACAACGTCGATTTTTTGAGCCTTCCGATTGAAGAATTAGGTGAATATCTCGTCCAAAATGAAGTAGAAGATGGCTGGAAACATCTATCACTTGAGTACACTGAGGAAGAATATGACTCATCTTCTATAGTCGACGAAGCAAAGCGCAGATGTGAACTGGATCTCCTATTTACGTCTGGTTCTGATATGAATGGGCTGGAGTCAGAACTAGAAAAGCTCTCATATGAGCATGCGGATCCATTCTTAGCCGATGGGAACATTGTACAGGAGTTTAACTGTGTTGTGGATTACGGCGTCATCCCACACCAAAGCAAAATCAATCAATATCAATCTTCAGCAGGAGCTTGCACGGACCAGAACGCCGACTGCAATGATTGCTTGAACAACCTGTCTTCATCGAAACAACGTCATCAATCACAATCGGCGAGATGTGCACTATTGCCCAAAGCACCAAAACGGTGCATGAAACAAACTAACATTTGGAAGCGGCAACTGATTTTTATTCATGTCGTTCTGTAGAAGCTTTGAAGCAATGGTGGAATGTAACTCAGAAGTTTGCTTTCCGATCAGGTCGTCCGAAACTCTCGCTTTTTTGACAGAAGATAAGCATAGCCAGAAAGCAGATAATATGACAGACTCATCGAAGTTTGTTCCGCCAGAAAACTCAATAGTACAAGAAGATCGTGGCTTTCGGAAAAAGTCGAGGGAGAAGATTAGACGACAAGAGGTGAAAATACGGGTACGATAACAAGGTAGATTGACCTTGGTCTTCTGTGACCTGCTCATTTGATTATGCAGTTTGACGAATTAATTGAATTGCTTGGTGTGTGTCCACGAATGCACAAAAGCAGTATACTCAAGGAGGCAGTACTGCAAATCAAAATGCTTAGAAGGGAGAACAGAGATCTTCAGCGCGAATGTCAGCATCTGAAAGGGAATTATCAAAGGATAGCTACAAGCATGCATCATTATCAATTGGGGTCCATTCCAGCACATCCTCAGGCCCAGTGTTTGTACAACCCATGGCTTACTCCCAATGAACCGTGGCAGCAGCCTTCTACATCAAGTTCAGAAGTGCTAAAAATGTATATGCCGGTGAGATTATCATTTGACACCATTTGAGGTCACATTGGTCATTCGGTTTGATTCTTGCAAGTCTATAGTCGGCGCAGTATCCTCCGGGCTCGAACTTGGCTGAGGCACCGATCCAACAAGTATCGACCACACCGGGATTGACTTTAGGAAAAAAGATATAAGATCGTTATGTGTTGCTTCCAACATATATCTGGATGAGCTTGTGGGTGGAGATCGTTTGATCCAGCTCGTGTAATCGACACCACTGCTTTTACCAAGAAAAGTGCATTTCCATTCGGGTGAGTCACTTGGAGGAATTCCTTTGATCAAGTATTTGACAAGGTAATGTGTGTTTTTATTATACTGTTTCGGATCATTGTGAGGTCAAGATAAGAGATGGTCTCAGAAATAATACTGAGTTTGATACCCGCAATCTTCATCTCCCGTGATTTTCAGAACGTTGGATTCTTCCGCCACGTTTAAGCTTTCCACAAGAGATCGTGGAGACTGTGGGCTTCCAGGGGACATGACACTCACCATCATCGCATTCTCTTCAAAATCTGCGCTTTTGATTGTGTAGGAATTTATTTCCGTCCCAGTGCCCAAATCGGCGACAATTTTGCGATATTCGTCTTCACTGTCAAATTCACCAACAGAATCACATTCATCAGCGTCATCGGCATGCTTCTCATCCTTCACAGAATTGAATTTTGTGCTGTCAACACCCGTCAATTCATTTCCATTGCTGGAGTCAACTTCACAATCACCGGTCCGTTCATCTTCAGCATCATCCCCCTCTTTGCATTGGTATTCACCCTTCTGGTCTTTGTGCTCGCTCCTACGATCTTGCTGGTCGTAGTCACCTTCAGCTTCATCCTCAATGATCGCATCGTCTTCGCCGATGGTAGATGGGACGAAATCGCCCAAATTCTCGTCAAAGCGCATGGAAGCCATACTTGGGTCCCAGGTTTCTTCACCAGCGTACGAGAAGCGATCAAAATGCATTCTTTCTGTCGGCGACCGTGGTAATGAAACAGGAGAATCCGGCATCATTTCTTCGCGTTCTTCTCGCAATTTTGCGATCGCACGATTCAAATTGCTCTCGTCTGTGACGTCCTCCAATCGATGAGGTGGACGTGGTATCTTCATACGCCGTTCTAGCAAATCGTCCCAGTCAATGTCTGCAAAAAAGGCATGGGTTTTGATTTCGTCGACTCCTTTTGCACCGCAACCAAGTCTTTGCTGGGGATCTTTTTGTAGTAAGTTGGCGATCAAATCTGCTGCTTCAGACGGAAATCGATCACTAAATACCGGCTCGTCTCCTAGGATCTTCTCAAATAGCACAGCTGGTGACCTGTGGCGGAATGGTGAATCCCCTTGAATCATCTCATACGCAAGCACGCCAAATGCCCACCAATCAACTGCCTTTCCGTAGCCTTCTTTGAGAATAAGCTCTGGGGCCAAGTATTCACAAGTTCCCACAAAAGAACTGGCGCGTCCTTGATCATCCATTTCTTCCTTTGATAATCCAAAATCGGTACAGGCAACATTCCCATCGGCAGCAATGACGACGTTCTCCAGCTTCAGATCACGATACATGATACCAAGAGAATGTAAGTGGGAAATTGCCAAGAATATTTGACCGAGATAAATCTGAGTTCTGCGAATGCTAAATCGTCCTCGACGTCGCAGAGCGTGACGAAGAGAGCCTCCACTATAATAGTCCATCACCATGTATAGCTTGTCACGATTCTGAAAAGCGTATTGGAGCTGTACGATGTATGGATGATTCGCTTCCTGCAGAATACGGCGCTCTGCCATTGTTTGAGTGACTAGATCCTTGTCCATGACCCAATTCTTTTTCAGTACTTTCATTGCAAATAAACGTCCTGCATCATGACCAGCCTTCTTTTGTACCAGTATAACTTTTCCACAAGCTCCACTCCCAATAATTGTGATCAGCTCAAAATCCGTGACGGACAGTTTTCCAGGATTGGTGCATTCACCTAAAACGCTTGACTTCTCTCCAGTTCGCACAGCACGAGGGCGAGACCACTGTATCAGCGATGGTAAGGCCCGACAAACCAAGCAAAGTCTCACTTGTCCTTCTAGTTGCATTTGTTCAACAGAAGAGCATTTCTCACAGCAAGCGTTTTGACATGTCCGACAATGGCGCCGCCATCGACGCATATTGAAATTGTTTTGGCAGATGAAGCACAGCCGCTCCATTCCACCATTAGCGGTTTTCACGCGAAAGCCAGACCATCGTGCCTTGAAGCTCGCGTAGACTGATTCCATGACAGCTTTAAGCGCTTCCACATCGGCAAATTCTTTTCCTATAGAAAAACAAACGCTTCCTACTCGATCCTCGTCCGCATGAAGACGGGTCAAAAGCGGGCTTCGACTTGTGATAAAAGATATAGACCATTGAGCCATTAGCCTTCGCAAAACATAAGGACCTCTCGTTCCAATTTCATGAGTGGAGTCAATGAATGCGATCCCACTAATAAATCGCTCCACTTCCTGCTGATGTTTTCGGAGAGCCTCAACAAGTAACTTTCCTCCATCACGATAAACAACAAGAAATATATGAGTGGCGTTCGATGTAGCCACAAAGTTACGCCATCCTGTAATGAAGCGACTGACTACTCGGTCCATCTATGAAGCGGAAAAAAGTCAGCAGACATAAGCCATGACCGTAAATCAATCAGCTTACGTCGATCTTGTTTTTCTGTATACAGCCCTTGAAAATATCATCATATATGATAACTCCATAATTCTCCTTTCTAGCTTTCGATATGTATGGCAGCATGGATCCTAAACTTCCATTGTAAATTCCACCACCTTGAGAGCACATTAATTAACGCAAACTTCGTCAGACGTTGATGTAGCTTACCTTCAGACCCTGATCGTGTACATAGCTTTGCGCTCCATAGTCCCCCAGGTGAGCCATCAGAGTCTCCGATGTAAACGACGAGGCGATCTAACTGTCTAGACGACTTGGAGACGTAAGCGCGACATTCAGTATCGGCTGAGGAGGTCGCTACTTGACAGGAAATCTGCATCAGCTCGCTCATTTTAGACTGGACATTGATCGATGCAGCTTCGAATAGACCTCCTGGTGGTGGGGCAGGTGGTGAAGGAGGCTCATCGTAGCAATACGTATCATCTTGATCCGAAATACCGAGCGATTCTCGATCAAGGACGGATTTTGGCTGAGAATTTTTTCGAAGTAGCCGCATGCGCCTCTCGTCATCGTCATTCAAATCCAAGCTTTCTTGCGAGACTGATGTCACCGACGAAGTAGCCGATGATCGTTTTTCTTTACTGAAACTGCTTGAGGTAGTCGGAATGGTTCGATTGATAATACTGGTTATATTACCACTAATACTCAATCCGATTCCTTTGCTTCGCACAACATCGCGAAACACACCGACTGTAATTGGCATTGTGCTACTTAGTTCTTCCTACACTTTGATGAACAGATAATCGCTTTCGTGGAGATGAATTCTATGTCGCAAAATCAATTGGCACGAACAGGTGACGGGTTACAACTAATGTACATCATTACTCGACAGGAAAAGCTATTACGAGATATATATTAGGAGATTAGGGGAGTTCAGTAGAATCGAGTGCCAATATGAAGCTTTCAATTCATTGACTTTGTCTTTCCCGAAAAGGCGTGAGGTGGATGTACCCGAATTGCGCTGTCTATAGGATACCATAAACCTGTAAAAGTCGCTTATAGATGAGCGCAAAAAGTGCAATGGCAATGGCGGCCGCCAAATAGCTCAATACGTCACTGATAAGGTCCCGATTTGGGTGTGGTGTGACAGCTTGTGGCGAAGAATTGGATACGTCAACTCCATGTAGAGTATTGTTGTTCTGAGCATTGTGATCAGAGGCGACTTCTTCAGGAGGTACACTGATCTCTGACTGTGCGTTTTCGTCGTTCGTGTATTTTTCTGCTTCTTTTTCAACGGTGTGAACGTGTAATTTCGCAATCTGTTCAGCAAATTCAGACACTTTCTTCTCGCCCTTTTTCGAATCGTCAGAAAGCTCAGGAAGTAGCTGAGCAACATTACCACATGTGTCACAGCAAAATTCGCGTGACTGGGATCAAAGTTTCAGAAAATAGTCAATTGGTGAGTGCAGCAATGACTCTGACCTTAATTGCTAATCGACGTCTCTCCTCGACTGAAAAGTTGAGTGCTCCAATAGCTCCTTCCCCTTGTGTAGGCATAAAGCTGATCAACGCCTCTAGAATCAAACGCACTGATGCAAAGTATACTTAGAAGCCGACACCGATGTACTTTACGACTTTTTCTGACCTCCCCATGCTGGTTGCCATTCCTCGGGATGATGCGCCGATATGCTCAAACAAATCTTCTTTTTCACTTCAAAACGACCATTAGGCTGTAAGTTATAGGGCAGTGAGTGCTACTCATGAGCACAAATGAATTCAGTATCCAACACCTCCTTACCGTGAGCAGTATGATGTTTGGCGGTCTGAATGGATAGTCTGCTGGAAGTAGAATGCGTCCATGATAGACACCTCCTTCAAATTCGGTATCTCGTGTTCCGCGTAACGTAAAATGCCAGTCAAACATGTTATCCTGATCACATATTGAGGAAACTCCCGGAATATGTACAGAAAAAGAATCTACCTCTAAAGGTACAGCTGTATATTGGTCGCTTGGATTGGTCATCATTTCACGTACATCCTACCTCACCGAAAATTAGTCAGTACAAAGTTACGGAGAGAAGCAATCAATACATTACGCCTTGTATGCGTTTAATAGCAGTATTCCGAACGCTAGCCGCCATTATTGTTTGAGCTGAATTTTTGTTGTGTATTAATTTATAGAGCTCTCCAGGTAAGCGTCGGCCTCTCGCGAGTGCTCTGATGATCCATTTTAAGGTCGATTGTAATTAACTTAACATTAAATTTTGACCCGGCGCACGCACTGAATAGTTTCTCATTACAGTCTCAAATGACTATGTCGAGAAGTTTTTCAGTCTGTACAGGTTGGAAAACCATGACGCAACTGCATTCTGGTCAAGCGTTATAAATCGATGGTATCCTTGCACCTTGGCGATATCAGCTCATCAGGTGGTCAAAGAGACGTGCCCCATTATTGTCAAGTGATCCCTACCGGAATATAATTTCGTAATTCGATACTGCTCCTAAAATCTGGAAACTTCTTATGGTTATAATATTATTCGCGCATCCTTTGATAGAATCATGATACACTGTTTGGCAGAAAAAGTGAATGACTTATCTTATTTCGAAAATTGGTGCACAAAATTTCAGCCATGAGACTCCGTCAAATCACTTCGAATAAGAAACTCGTCATTTTTGTTTTTATCATAAAGTAAAGACACTCAGACCCATCAAGTCGTACGACTTACTTTGGATTACGTGACTCAAAGCGAATGGCAACGAGTATTGAGCGGAATGCAAACGAGAACACTGAAAAGTATGAAGCTGAATTAACAGGTACGATATTGGATCAGAATACGTGTATGTACAACAAGAGTATTGAACTTTGGTCTGTAGAATTGACTTCTTTCCATAAGCATGCAATCTGGTCACAATTGGATACAAAACTGTATAGGGATAACGATATCCGTTTGTATCGTCACCTCCAGTCGAATGAGACTTTGCCCCGTTATTACATGCAAGCATCGTTTCAATTCTCTGCTGAATTGGTTTTTAATGCACTGTTCGACTCAACGTACTACGAGCAATGGAAACCTATCGGAATCAACCAAACGCAAAAAATAGTTTCGGGAAAAGGCGATCGAAAAAGCGGAAGTGCTTGTGATCAACTTTTGCATGTCACCTGCGAACTTCCGTGGCCTTTCTTGCATAGAGACTATGTCTATCAGCGTCGACTACGTCATTACACAAATAATGGTCTCGAATCATATGTGATGGTCTCACACAATGTACATGATGCCGATATCCCTCAAGTCAACGACATCAAGCGAGTCCAGAATTATAAAGCTCGGCTTTTATTACGTGAAACGGATCGAGATCGTTGTGCTTTGTATGTAGAGTTCCAGGACGATACCGATCGCAGCATTCCCGACTACGTACTCAGCGTTGTCATCTCAATAACGCTACCGACATTTTTCAGAGAACTGAAAACGGCTTGCTCCAACTATAAAAAGTATCAAAGTACCCTGAACAACGACGCGCAAAAGTGCATCCCGTCAGTTATGGTGAAAACAAGCAACGTAATAGAGACCAAGCGTATCGAGCATGGTCAGGGATCTCTTCTCATCATGAAGCCTAACAAGGATCAAAAAGACCAGAGTCAACCGAATAAACAGCACAAGAAGTGGAGTCGTGGTCACTCTCTTGATATCGTTTCATCCCGACCAGCTCGTATGGAGCATGAACGCCAACGCACAATGGATTGCCTAGCAGACAAGATTGAGATTATTTCCACCGATCAGTTCACCGTACTATTCTATGAAGCAGTGATTGGATTGCACTTGACGATGCAAAAAGGAGACAATCAGATTTTCGTGACCAAATGCGAACAAGACACAGAAGCATCAATCTACCCTTTTTACTTAAAATCTGGCTGCTATCTTGTATCGATCAATGGCACATTAGTTAGCGAACTTGACTTTGATGATGTCTTGCAACGCATTCGTGATAGCCCTCGACCAATGAAGCTCGGCTTTAAGAATCCAATACCCTCTGATGACCAGCCACACATCACTCCGCGGCTTATTAAGCATTCGAAAACAAAACTCAAGTGCTTACTCACGACGAAAGATACCGAAGAGTTCATAACGAGTCTCAAACCATTTCAAATCGAGACAAACACTGGGGCCGTGATACAGCGGGATGTTTTCCTGCACGCTAGGTCACGGGTGTTCAAGTCATCGGGCAAATATGTGATGGTTACCAAAGGATTTGTACTTCACAAAATAAATGGATGTAACTTTCTCAGGGCAAATTTCATCGATATATGCGCTCATCTATCAAAAGAGGTGGCAACGTTAAAAAAGCTGTCATTTTATGCGACGGACGCTGTTGAGTGTCTACATGAGCACTTGAAAGAGTCCTTCTTCTCGAATCTTTCATCCTCATTCTCGCGGTCAATACCTGGCTATAAGCGATCTGCTTCAACCCAAAGTGCGATTGGTCCAACATCATTCTCTTCGTCATCATTGATACAGACTTCGAGCGCCAATGATACATTAGGTTCGATTCCATCCACGATCGATAAACATAACATTCACAGCCAAATGCACCGAGATGAGAACGAGCAGCCGATTTCCGATGAATTAAATGCAACCGAGTGTCTGCTCGATTATTCTGATATTGTGATCACCGCGAAAAACTTTGAATGGGCTTGGAAGCATATACAATTACTTCGTATCGAAGAACGACTTTTCTCCGCAACATTGCTGTTAGATAGAATGGAATCATACATCTCCAAGCTACCAGACGAAAACTTGAATTTGATCGAAAGCGTGCAGACTGCAATGAAAGAGGAAGAGGGCGCTCTGAAGCAGATCAGAAAACGAACCCAATGCGCAAGTCAGGCTCTACACGACTTCAATAATGATGAAGGAGCGGATTGGCAATTTGCTCAGTCGTATCTTGGTGTATCCACATTCTGGAAGCCAGGTGATAATGGTACAATATGGCTGAAAATGGACGGAATCATAGAAGGAGCCGACATTTTCAACACTCTTGCTGTGATTCGCGAAATTGACTTGTATCGACATTGGGCTCCATTTTGCAATAACTCGGAGATACTTTCAGATATCGGTCGATGTGAGCTTTTGGCCTACTTTTGCTTGTCGCTTCCCCTCACACCCCGAGACGCAGTCTTGCACGCATTTGGTGTGAATGCTTGCTACGAGCATCGTTGCGTACTACTCCTCGGCGAAACACCGGATTCGAGCATGATTGACGTTCCGAAAATGAAAGGCTGGAATTCCGACCGCATCCATATCCATGGCTTCCGGGCACTGATCGAACCGATAGAGAAACTGACGACTCGCGCTTGTATCGTTATCAACATGGACCCCAAGTGTGCTTTGCCAAAAAATGTGATTAACTATTGGATCAAGAAAGGTGCGGGTCTCATGCATTACATGATAATCAAAGAATCGATAAAGATTGAAAAGGCACGTCGGGAAAAATCTGCCAACGAGCATCTTAAAAGAATCGAATGTGATCCGGTGGGATTTTATGCATGGCTACAACCACGAGTTCGTGAATGGTTTGAGCTTCACGCAGCAAATCGTCTACCAACGCCTTTCAAGAAGAATACGATGGAAACAAGTCGTGAACAAGTGAAGTGCCAAAGATCGATAGATATACAGCCATCCAATCCATCAGCCCAGAGCATTGCATCAGAGCATATAACATCGTCTCAGCTACATAGTAGCCAAAAGCTCAGTAGTCCTGAAATTCGAGCCAGTGATTACAGTTCCTCTCCAAGAGTATCCACGTCTTTATGTGAAACGAAGTATACCTGGGTAGCATGTATATGGGACTCGCGCGTTTGGGCGCTATTGGTGCTTTGTCTTTTATTCTCTATCCGACCGGGTCATTTTTGGTATGCTTGTATGGTCAAGTTTTGCTTCACGTACTCAAGTGCACACGTTCGTCTTCCAAATTTGTCATTTCGTACGAAACATATTAGCGAAAAGAACCTTCAGAAGCGCGAGCTGTGTCAAATCAAGCAGCGAGCACTCACGTGTATTGCAATTGCATATGATGTAATGAGCTCAATAGCGATATGGCTGTGGACTAGCAAGTTTGATACTGAGAAGGCAATGTTGGGTGTGCAGAATTCAGCAATATTACGAAAAGAAGGGGAGAATTTCTGGTTCGTAACGAGCTCCCTTTTCTTCTTATCTCTGGTCGTACTCATACATTTGCTTGGCATTATGAAAGTCTGAATAAACAAGTTAGAATTGTTACTTACTCGCAATAATGTATTATTTTACTGGGCAAAAAGCAGCGGTATCAGAACTGACTCGATTTTGTCGCCTGCCTTTATCAAAAGCCATTCACCGAGTTTCAATTATGCGCCGCCATCCATCACAATTTGCCGAGCATTTTTTCGCTTCTGATGAATTTCACAAGCGCAAACAGGAGAAAAGCAGGCAAAGTTATCGTTTTCGTGTATCCTTTGGCCTTGTCTCTCTCTGTTTATTTATGCTCGTATACGTAATCTTCCTCCTTTATTTGCATTGGAGCACAATGGCTACCGATGAGACAGCGCCTTCTCTTACGATCAGAAATGAGCAGAAATTAGAACAAGTGAACAAAGAATACCGTTCTCAGCACGCTGACTTGCCAATTGCATCTGTAATCACTTCTCCACCGACTGAAAATCCTTTGATTGAAGCCGATGGTAAACCTGCTGTCAAAGATGTGAACAAAGATTCTACCACTGATGCGGACGCTTTACTGCTTTTGCAGGAAGAAGAAGCGCAAGGGAGTGATCAGGAAACACCCGTGATTGATAGTCCGACTGTAGCCATTTCTGTCGCCCCAACGGAACTGAAAAGCAGTACCACTTTGAAGCTAAAAGAAGCACCCATCCTCTCCCGTCATACCATTTTGAAGAGGTATGCTGATCTTCATGCGTTTCTGCTGAAGCACGATCAGGAAATGAGTCAGAAGAAAACAAATAAGATTCTCGTGCTTCTATTTACATGTGATGAGGATATTGAAGACTCTTCACAATGGATGACGCTATGTAATCGGGCTACTGATATGATTAATCAGACCTTCAAAAAGGCTGATGAAAGGTATCATTTGGTGACAACTCATGTCGGCTCCGAATCAAAGTGGAAGAAAAGCACTAATCCCTACAAGAGCGATTTTGATTTGAAACTCAAGCGTATACCAACTTTGATGCGCTGGGATGGAAATGGGAGGACTTCTATGACTTTGTGGCAGCACTCACTTCTTGAACAAGCCTCACTGGATTATATTTTTGAAATTGCTGACAATACGAGTGAAGCCTCGATAGCTCGTACTTGGGAAGGGAAAAAGAAGTACAAAGTCACCAACAATTACACAGACTATCGGGCCATGCTGGAGCAATATCGAACTCGACCAAACAATGAAGATGAACACTTATTCTACGTTTCATTCGTGTCAGGTCACTTGAAAGAAAATAACCGGCCATGGTGCCCATACTGTCGGTTTGCCGAAGTGCCGATTCATATCGCTTATCACGCCCACGCACCTTTGAATGCACGTCTAATCAGAGCCGAAGTTACCGATGAATACAGAGACTGGAAGCAACGGAAGAGTCCATTCCAGAACCAGCCGGAATTGAAATTGACAGTTGTTCCAGCTCTATATAACGTCACCAGATCTCCGACCAATGACGGATTTCAACTGAAATTCGACCGAATACTTGTCCGTCTTGACCTTATCGCGGAACTACGCCCCCTCTTCCAAAGCGGAGGTTTCGAGCATCCTTAGCCACAGCTTTATAATGGTGCGTCTTTTACAACTCCACTCATAGACTTTCTCTTTTTTTGCTGTTGTACACTATTTCCACGACAAAAGCCGCCCCGATGAATGCAACACAACTAGTGACAAAGCATATATTTTCCAATCGACGATGCCCAAAATCGCTGCAGATCCATCCCCAGCCAGCTTGATGGCCATGTACCCACGCTCGTGCAAGATATGTGCTCGTCAAATCGTATGCAATTGCAAACATGACTTTCTTTGCTCGTATATCCCTTGATGATGGTGGTACTGAAGCTGGCACAGTTTTTCGTTTGCTGTTTCGCTGTGGTACTATCCGAAAGCCAACTTGTGCAAACGAATATGTAAATGTAAACTTGCTGATACAAGTTATCCAAAGCGGGTGGTTGAGATCAAGCGAAAGTAGCAGGTATAGAAAAGACAAAGCCGACCATGTGCTCCAACTACTAAATGTTGACATGCGAAGACGAGTTGGCGCTGATACAGTCAATGATTTCGTTACTTGGTTGACTTCAGCCTGAACTGGCATTGTATTTGGACATGGATCGATATCTGAGGACTCTGTAGTGTGGGTAGTACTTGGTTGCTCAGATGTGGCTTGCGAGGCTTTTTGGTACTCAAATTCGAGCGGCAAAGGTACGGGCAAAAGATTTTTCTGCTTGTAGTCAAACCATTGACTCATACGAGGTCGTAACCAGGAATACACTTCAGACGGATCGCTTTGGATTCGTTCCAAGTGTTCATCAGAAGTATTTTCTCTGCGAGCTTTCTCGATCTTCATAGCCTGCCTTGAAGTAAGATGATGGATGAGCCCAGCCCCTTTCCGGATACCAAAATTCAGCAAACTTTTCGGGATGGCACATTTTATATCCATGTTGACCACAATGCACGCCTGAGCCTTGGAAGGCTCAATGGGTACAATTTTGGCTCGGAATCCACGTATGTCAATGCGATCCACATTCCAACCTTTCATTTTTGGAACTTGTATCATGTCGTCCGGTGCCGATTGCCCAAGTAATAATATACAACGATGCTCGTAACAAGCATTTACTCCAAAGGCGTGCAAAACCGCATCGCGAGTCAAGAATGGCAATGAGACACTAAAGTAAGCCAATAGCTCTACTCGCCCCACTTCTTTAAGCACCTCAGAAATCGTGCAAAATGGCGCCCAAAGCCTGTACAAATCGATTTCGCGAATAACAGCGAGTGTGTTGAGAACATCTGCACCTTCGATTAATCCATCCATCTTGAGCCAAATTGTGCCACTGTCACCTGGCTTCCAGTAAGTCGATACTCCGAGGTACGACTGAGCAAATTGCCATTCAGCTTCTTTTTCGTAATTGAATTCATACAAAGCCTCCTGTGCAACAGCATTGCGTTTTTTGATGCGTGTGAGAGCAATTTTGTCTTCTTCCATCTCAGTTTGTACACTTCTACAGGAATGCAAGGAGGCTTGCCTCTTGTCCATTTGGCTGATATATTTCTCCAACTTTTCAAGCAGCATATTCACAGAAATGAGCCGTTCCTCCACCCGCAACGCTTGTATATGCCTCCAAGCCCATTCAACGTTATCTTCAGAGACTACAATGCCTGAATAATCCAAGAGACATTCCATGTCGGATAAGTGCGATTCCCCCTTCACCTGGTCGTCGAGATCTTCATCAGAGCTGTGCTGGATCGGTTCTTCATGCTCCAAATCGCCGGATTTCCTTGATAATAATGAACAGGAGCTCGACGAGCTATATCTTGGCATAGCTTGAGAAATCGATGAGGACAAACTAGATAAGAAGGAAGCCCTCTCAAGATCTTCAAATTCTTCCACAGCGTCAGTTGCATACAGTGTCACACGCTTTGGCAGGTCTCTGTCTTGCACCAGTAAGATCTGGATGTCGGTCAATGAGACGGATAGCACATTGCAGCCATCAACTTTCTGTAGGACAAAACCACTAGCAACTGTAATGTATTTTGGTGAGGATCGAAACATGGTTGATCGAGTCTGTAAAGAGATGCTTTCATGTAGAATTGCTCCTGTTTTCCCGTTTCTAGTTCGAAATGGTCTCAAGCTGGCAATAAACTTAAAAATACTATCGGAGGGCACGGTGCATCGTAGCCGTGCTTTTGGATGCTTGATGATACGTGCGTTTTTGTATAATGGTGTTTCACTCAATCCGACGTTTTGAAATCTCAGCTTCATGGGTCTATGTGAGTTCTTCAGACACACCAGAACGTCATTATACGGGAGACCTGAAATTCGCATCCCATTAATAGTCATCAAACGAGATCCTTCGCGTAGTTTCGAGGTGTTCATTGATGTGGAGCCTTGTGAAACTCTGTCATACTTGTTGACGATAACGTTGCCTGTGTCCGAATCCACCGAAATTTGTAGTCCAGTCTCCTCTTTATAAAAGACAACTGTAAACTCTGCTGCCGTTCCTAGTTTGATGGAGTTGGGCAATACTTCCAAGCCTCTACCCGACTTCATTGCCGCGTTCGAAAGCAGATTTCGATCCAACCTGTCTCTATCAGCTATGGTGGAGTTCAATCCATACGTTTCAATCTTTGCTTCTCCGTCCCTACTCTTTTGATCCTGTAGATTCCGGACCACTTTACGAAGACAAACTGATGGTATTTTTGCTTTTTGTTGTGTCTCGAGTTGAGATTCATAATCATCAAATTCCTCACAGGCTGTACTCAGCTCTCTAAGAAAGACCGGTAAGATCAAAGAGATTGCGATCTTGGTAATGTATCCGGGAATGCTGAAATGTGTATCATCCTGGTACTCCATAAAGATATCACACGATCCATTTTCGGCCTCTCGAACTAGGATTCGCGAATAGAAAATTTCCACACGGTTTACCCCATCACTCTCAGGTGCTCTTCCATCAGAAATAGCGCGTGATATCATCACATATATGTTCCTATCCAAGCGCTGATAGTATCGGAGATGACGCTGGTAGACATAATCTCTGGGTAGAAAAGGCCATGGGAGCTCACAGATTACATGCAAGATCTTATCTAATGGCTGCGAATCAATTGTTGCCAACGTTTTTGTAACTTTGATTCCCATCGGCTTCCAAAGTTCACTGTAAGCAGTGTCGAACAAAGTATCAAAAACAGTGTCTGCAGGAAACGGCATATTCCCTCTCAAGTAATATCGCGGTAGTGTTTCATTTGGAACGTAGTGCCGATACAGTTTGTGCTCACCGTCCGAATAAATTGCGTCATCCAATAGCGACCACACTTTTTCATCTGGTAGGTTGATTGTGTCTGCAATGATACACAAACAGCGCTGAGTCGCAGAATCGCAGAATCACAGCCAGATAGCATTACCTTCCAGTTCCGTCTCCATATCTCTACTTGCGCTGCACTGTGGAGAATGAGGTGTCGCATGTTGCCTCATTCTGAGTCTGAATAGTCACAACACAGTCAATTGCTACAATTTATTCGTTTACGGTGAAATTATCTGGCTCGAAGAATTCAGTTCCAGAGGTTTCATAGGCGAACGCATTGACCCGTCCCCAGAGAGATAACATGCGACTTATTCATCCGTCCTTTTATGTAACAAGTTGAATAGGATTAAATTTATAATTGAATACTTTTGGGTCGGTCATCAAGACTAACTATCGACATCACTCGATTCAGCTGGATTGGGTGCAGCCATGTCGGTGCTCAGCGGATCTTCTCTCCAGCGTAGTTTCTGATACTTAGCATTTGGTCCTTTATCAAAAGTCTGAAGCAAGTCCCCGAAAATCAATCGCAATCTTTCAGCGGATAATGGAGGAGGTGGGGGTGGAGGTCGGTGAAATTTTCTGACTGCATCAGCGGCAAAAGTTATGTGATTCGAGTGAGTAAGACTGAGGCGTGACATATCTCCCACATTCGCCTTCGAAGGTACCCAATTGGTCTTCATGAACTTGTTAGCTGGCGGCTCTTTCGCATATCGAATCGCTTCTTTTCTCCCTAGTCTTGGCCCGATGAAACTGGGATTGTTTTTCTGTACGGCTCGACCAAGAGCGTGTATACAGCGAACAACGTTTCCTAGAGTATCAAAGGCCGTCGATCATTTGGTATGATGCAGATGAAAGAGACTGGTGTACCTATGTTCTTTAGCTCGAAGAGATCGATCGTTTCAAAAAGTTCAGCGTCGGACACACCAATGCTACGGCATGCATTCAAGAAATTGAGAATGTTCTCTACCAACTTAAAACCGAGCTTGGAGTCGGCCTCAATTCGTCGGATCATATTCGGAAAAATCCGATTGATCAACGTGCACAGTATAATCCCATCACGCAGGCCCAATCCAAAATTCTGACCGATGTGCATCTCAGTGATTGCTTCAATCCATACACGGGCTTCATTTTCCAAAATGTGGTCAGTAGTACACTTTCTAATCGCACGTGATATCAGCTTTGATTCGAAAAAACTATTACCACCGATCCTTGTCTGACGCATCACTGCTATTATAGAACGATTTCCAAAACTGAGCGCAAATATCGAACGAGTACAGAAAGAAGCGATTCTATTGCGTCAGCATTGACTGTAGCATCCAGTTGGCTTGGACCACCATTGGCATCTCGGGAAGATACAAACTTGGTACCTTTGTCGTTATGAGATCAGTTTTCTAGACAATATCTTTTATGTGGAAGTTTTGGACTGACTAGGACGTTATAACTGGCGGTCTGCAAAGCGATGGAAATTCGTAGCGATGTCGACGTAACTTCCAATAACACGACAACGATAAGTAAAAGGCAAATTTTACATCCAGACATTAGCTTATACGCCAATGAATTGCCTAAGTTACTTTTTTCTCCAGTCCTGACCCCCGATAACTTTTTGTAGTGACCTCTTTCTTTCAAGAATTGTATACCTTGCGTCCGGTATGTATTCTCATCAAGAGCCAGCGCATTATTGTCGCATTGTGTTTAAATACTCTTCACAATCTTCCAATTCTCTCTGTCGACGGTCCTTGGACCATTTTAGCAGATCACCCATTAAGTGCACAATGCCTGGAGCCAGTTGAAATGCCACTTCAGAATCAATAAATGCAAGGCGCATTCGTCGACCAATAATGTCCGTCACACGTAACGCATATTCCTGTTGTACTGCGAATACAATTTCGGATTCGAGATATGGGTACTTTGGATGAAGACGGCGAGGAAAAGTGCCTGACTTGCGATCCAAGAATCCCCGTTTTCCAATTTCTGCGATTTGTAGTGCGCGTGTTCCGTAATTCCGCATGAGATGTTCTGCCACATCCTTGTCGAGGTGATAATTCTCGCGCAATGTGACCGTGATTTTGTCAAATTTCTTATTACAAACCACTCCAATGCGGTCGGCGCCAATGAGATGAATGTTTTTGGTCTGGCAGCTATCTGCTTTTTTGCCCACTTCAGGTACAGCGAAAGTAACAGCGTTGATTGCATCTTGGGCCATGCGACGAAACGTTGTCCATTTTCCACCAGCAATAGTCACCAAGTTGGAGTCAGAAACCTCCACGACATGTTCGCGTGAAATCTGCGCTGTAGAGCCAGCCACGTGACGAGGGTCACGGACCAAAGGACGGATACCTGACCATACGGATCGTACATCGTTTCGCGTGACGTCTGTTGCAAGATAACGGTTTGCTTCATTGATGATGAAGTCTACTTCCGTTTTCGTTGGTGATGGAAGCATTGTGATCTCTGAGGCTGAATCAGTGGTACCAGCCAAAGTTGCATTTTCCCATGGCAAGAAAAACTACACGATAGAATGAGACAATCAGAAAATTCACTTCCAGACAGATGATCTTACCAATATGCGTCCATCCGAGGTCTTTGGCACAATCAGTCCCATTCGATGCGGGCTGAAGTGGTCGGGCAAGACAACATGAACTCCTGCGGCTGGTACGCATATCTTTTCCTTATTTGGGTCATCCATGAGCCGAATAGAATCAGTAAAGGGCCCTGTAGCGTTGACGATAGCACTGGCAGATACATCCCATTCTTCACCAGATTCTTTATCGCGAACGTGAGCTCCACATACTTTACCGTTTGCATCCTTCAAGATGCTAAGCACTTCCACGTAATTCGCAATAGTTGCACCGTTTTGCGTAGCAGTCAAGGCAAGGGAAACGTTCATCCTTGTGTCGTTAGTTTGACCATCATAGTAGATTACCGCTCCCTTTAGCCCTTTCTTTTGCAGCATTGGAAACTGAAATAGAGCTTCATCCGCGTTAATGAAATGACTGCTGGGCACATAACGTTTTGATCCAGCAACGAGATCGTAGACTTTTGCACCGACCCACATGTAAGGTACCTCCCACCATTTGTAAATCGGAATCATGATTGGTAATGGTCGATTCATATATGGTGCTGATCCGAGGAAGAAAGCTCGTTCCTCCAGTGCTTCATACACTAATTTTAACGAAGGATAATCAAGTTTTTTGAAAGCCGTCTCCAAGTAACGAATGCCTCCATGTATAAGCTTCGTGGATCGTCCTGAAGTTCCAGCTCCAAAATCATAAGCTTCCACCAAAGCTGTTTTAAGCCCGCGTGTTGTTGCATCTAATGCACAGCCTGTGCCAGTAGCCCCTCCTCCAATGACCAAAACGTCAAATTTACGATTTCGCAGCCTCTGTATTTGTGTTTCTCGAGATGGAATTTCGCAAGGGTTGATGACAGAGCCGTCTTCACACGTGACTGCACTTAAGAATCGCTTTGAATCTTCTTTAGCATTTATTACAGAAGAGGTGATGTAATGATGTCCGCAAAGAGCGATAGAGCTGGTCCCTGCTATTCCTAGAGTTACATTTCTTGCAGCTCGGCTGAATCTGAACGACATTCTTTTGGATTCGCCTTCAGATCTTTCCTGTTTTGTCCAATCACGAGTGTTGCTGTGCTAAAAGCGAAATTTCAAGCATGCTTGGCTCATAATTGCAATTCAAATGAAGGACATGACTTTTGTGAATTTACTCATAAAAGTCAATTTGGCTGATAGAGAATTGGTGCTGGCAACGTGATTCTCCTTATCTAGACTTGTCTGAAGGGGAATACTTCTATCCCAAGTTTTGAGCCACGAGTTTTCGGATCCGTGAAGATCTCGTCAACTCCATGCTTTAGCAAGTCAATCTAAATGCTCAAGCGAGCGTACGCTGAATCGGTTGCGACATTCAAGCACGTGAGCGCTTTTCACCAAGTGCTCAAGACAAAGGTACTGCGCGAGTCGAACTTTGAATAACCCGTTCTTTATGAGCGGTTGTTTGCAATTCTGTTTCTAATTCTTGAATGCCTCTTGTGACTTGCCTGAGAAAAAGCATCCTTGAAAACGGGAAATATGACTCTCGAAAGTGAAGTTCAGCTCATACTCTCATATAAAGAAACATATTCTACTTTCAAGGACGCGTTCTCCTGTGCAAGCTGGGCTGATCTGTCAGCTGAGGGCATCCTAGGTCGGGTCGTTGTTTGGATGGGCCCCATAGTGAGAACGTATCCCCTTCCAGCACGCCACATGGTGGTGACAGTCAAGAATTGAATCGTTCGTTGTGTCGTCATGTTTTTGTTGATTTTTAAGTGAAGTAGAGCGGTCCGATCATTGGCGGTAGACTATGCAAGATTTGGATGAAGACAAGAAAATAGAAAAGAATATCCTAATTCAATCGCTCAGCAGAATATTCTCATCTTCTTCAGTGCACAGTACAATGTAAACTTAATGATGAGGTCACTTGTGGTCAGAAGTAGACACAATGCATACTCTGCGAAAGAATATGTAATATTGTACTTTTCATTGATTAGAATTCATCAGAATGAGTGGAATGGATCTGTACTAAACGCTAGTTCAAGAAATGCCCAAGCAGATCAAGATTGACTAGAATGCTTCAAGCGATGCTTGTACTGGTCCGACGTATGCATCAAATGATGAATTGACACAAGCAAAACAATCTACGCATTGTGGAACCAGCATGACTATCCAAACCAATGTCATTCGCAGCAAGCATGTCTACGGCTCGTGCACACTTGCCCAATCTTGAGTCGGATTCTTAGCCCTAGAACTGCGTAAGTCGGACTCTCACCGATGAGTCTCTAGGACAAAGCAGACTCGGGTTGGATTGATTCTTCGCCCTTGTGGTTAAGTATCATAGTCGGAATTTGACATGCTAATCGACAGGGGAATGATAGTGGAAGCGGCTTAATTGGAGACGTCTCGTGCTTAGTCTCAAGATTGGCAATAGCTCTCTCTTCATGCGAACTAATGGTACTAGCATAGCACGAACCTTGTTCTATCGGTTTTATGGACAAGGGTTCAAAGGTTCAGTCAGCTGAGTAGCTATCTAACTTCATGCTCGTGAAGGATCATCCAGCTTCTAGCTGCGATTGGCTGCCTTGTGGTGGCATGTACATAGAACAGGGATAGTTTTTGACGAAATTTGCGTCTGGACATGGTCAATATAGGCTAGCTCACGGACGTGGCTTTGTCACTAAAAATGCCTCCCGTCGATGGTACGCACTATATACATGTCAGAACTCTGTCTAGAAGTTATAAGCTGGTTGCACGATGGCATGTGGTGATTGCAAGAGTTTTACCTGAATACTTCTGAATGTTGTGCTGGCTTAACGAACAGGTATCTAATCAAACGGTGGCGCTGCAATGCGGTTAGCGCATTTTGTATATCAATCCATCGCATGAAATTCGATGGAGGTGCATCCCTCTATAAAAATTCGCATACAAAGCAATTCGGGCGTTCAGTTAAACCTCGACACACCGTGTTGATACACCACGAAGAATCAGGCTGTGCTTGCAACGGCAGCAAAGTTTCCAAGCTTCTACTTACTTTAATCGTAACATCGATCATGACATGACTCGTTCACCGATCTTGTATATTACACCATGATAAGTCAAGGATACTTCGAACTTTATGCGTGTCTAGTGCAATGCAATCTATTCGAGCCTAATGCTGTCCTATTTTTCGGTTTTCAAATGTTCGGGTGGTGTAGGCTCGAATGAGGCGTCCCGTTTCCATTCGGGTATAAATCGAGATAGATCGTCATCTTCTTCCTCATCGTCATGAATATGGTCATCATCATCGTGACCATCCACATCTAAAGTGTCCATAGGTCTCCGCGCCTCTCGCTTTCGTTCTTCTTTTTCCAAGTGAAACTTCTCTTTCGAAGGAATATCCTTTGCGTTTTTCAACGCACTTTGCCATGCTTCAAGAGATTTATGCGTGTTGATGAACGAATCGATTGGATCACGAATTTGGAACGTGCCGTATCGGATGATACAAAAGCTGTTTTTCAGCTTTTTATCAATTTGTTTCAACACATCTGAAGTACTATTGAACTGGGAAACAATCAATTTTGCATCATAGTGGCATTGCAATTCACCCCATCGCCGATCCTTGATTCCGTATCCTAGGCGACGTTCCCCTCGATTCTCAATTCCACGAATGACACCACCATTCAGTGTGATGATATTGGCACATTCTTGGAATATTTTGGCTACTTGCTTTGGAGTTGCTTTTCGACTTGTTAGGAGAACTTGTTTGTACAGCGGCATTGTGTTGCGATACAATGACTAACAATATGATCCACTGATTTAATTCAGAACTCTAACGCTATTTCAGGCTGCGCACACACATTTGATGTAACTCACCGTTAATGGGACAATCAAGGCAAGGGTTTACGAAACCCAATTAAATATCCAAGTACGTATTCATTCTTAGAATAAAAGACACGGCTGTTCTGTTCTACTATATTGCTATCTTGCTTCAATCGCTAGCTTCCGCGCTACTGTACTCTGGATTCGGATGAACTAAACGAGCGTAGAACGGTAGCTTACAATAGCCGATACGAGTAGCGTGAGATCGACTATTTATTCAGCAAACGTACAACTGACTTTTGTATACAATGCTAAACGTTCGTGCCCGCTGGAAGTGTCGTAAGGGCGCATTTTGAAGTTTCAGCACAAATGGTGTATCAAAGCTGAAGTGGCAAAAGTAATATGTAAACTTTAAACATGACCTTGCTTGAATTCACACACCATCTCTGCGTCTTGAGGGAAATGCATTTTTGGAAATTATGTGAGTTGGTTTATGATATTCAAGAAATCTAATTCAAACTGGATAAAGTGAAAGTTGCTCATGTTTGGAGTGCACTCGCTGACTTTCGAAATCGCAAGCAGATTCACGATTTCAAATTACAAATTTGATAGAGTTTCTAAATCATTACCCTTTGCATGATATGCGACGTGTCCAGTACCATTCCTCGATCATTGTGGATGGATTCTCTCGTCTGGGTGAGTTCATCGACTCCAAAGCGATCTTCCATCGATGGTTTTGGCACGATACAATTTCTTACTGGGGATGGGAAAAGGCCACTTTGATATCTTGTCGCTAAACTTCGAAATGTAGCATTATGGTACAAAACGGAATGATCTGGTCGAAACAATATTACAATGAAGCTACATCTGCACCTCGAGAACCATATATAATAGCTTTTTCGTTTGGTGTAATGAAGAAGATCAAATGCGTGTGATCTCCATGGAGAATGGAGGTGATGTTGGTCACGAGAAGCGACTATCCGGGCTCTACAGCGGATGAAATGGGTCGATTCTTGATTCAAAGTGCTCGGTGACCCTCTAGGATCAAAAAGAACAGGTTAAGCTCAGCAAGGAATCACGGGACATTCAGCCAAGTGTCATCTTCATCCTCGATGAGATTCCTGAAATAAACATCTCCTTTTTGAGTGGGATTCTGCACGATTATCCGTGCAAGTGAATTGGGCAAACGGCAGTCTTGCTGCATCTCATTTCTCAATTGGATGAGCAATTGACACGGTTTGAATGGCAGACTGACGCGATCAACTTCTCTCAATTACACGTATGTCCGATTCAGAAAGTCTGCTTCGGAAGGAGTCGTGAGTAAAAGAGCATTAACGAGTGGTCGGGATCAACTCATATTTCTGTAATGGACTCTACGCTCATGTTCATGCTTACAGTCAGCACCGAGATGTCTCTATTCGAGCAAAAATTAACGAGGACGGACTAAATGGAAGCTCGCAAAACAATCCAGCCAAGAGGCAACTGACCTGGAATACGTGAATCTCGCCCTCAAGCCAGAACTGAACGCGCTGTGTGAATTTCTGCAAATTATTTCAATGTTCTCATCCGCGGAAGACCCAACCGACGAGCGGACATTGGAGATGTATTTGATGCGCAATGCATTGAGTTACATGGGCTTGCAGTCCACCTGTAATCGTATCAGAGCGCAATAGTCATAAGTTTCATGAGTGCAATAGACATGGCCCTTCGATACATATGCGAATGAAGATCAAATGTCTGCATTTCAAAGCAGAGGAAAAGTACGGAGAAACTTATTGTGGCGGACTCACAACGACTTGTTGCATTTACGGATGTCGTGGATGCCCTCCTACCTCAAGTAATGCAAATGCAACGACGAGTTGTGTATATGCTGATGACAGATGACGTGAGGACTGTTGACTTCTACAAGTGGTTTTTAGCTGTACCCAGCTTCTAGGAAAACTTGTCGATGCAATCTCGACGCGTTCTGTGAGAGGAGACTTTTGTGGCTTTTGATTTGATGAATATACGTATCACATTGGACACAATTGATGCTTTATGCTTGCTTCGTATATCAATGCTGTTGGTGTTGGGGCTTTTGATCTCCTTCGAAAGATCGTCCTCACTTCGAAGTCGTGTTAGTTCATGCACTCCATTCGTGAACGATTCGATGGTATTATTTTGTGTAGTCTTCACGCATATAATTGATCAACTCGAGAGGTGGTCTGAATGATGCTAGTAAAGCTGGATGCAATACATCTGTAACAAAACGGAAAAACAGGTACTGCTCAGCTACGAGTATAAAAATTACATGGATCATAACTTATGCATGAAGTGAAAACTTCATTTGAGTTGAAGAAGCATGCATGGAGGATTGAACAAGAATCAGCCTAACATGAGTCTTTGTTGTTATTGAAGTAATCAGCGGGATCGGCATCGTGAAGAGAAACTGTGTTGTGACAGGATCAGAGATAAAACGGGTTGCCGTGAGACGAAAAGCTGTCACTCTTTCTTCCAGGCAGTAAACACACCTGCCACTTTCTCTGGTATTGTGCGATCGAACAAAACAATTAGCGATCTGTTCCCTATATAATTTCACCCATTGCTTTCCAAAGCTGCTTTTAGGAACGACATCAATCGAGGCTATCCGACTGAGCTGACACTAACTGCGTCGATATAGGCGAGACCACGATAGGAGTCGTAGTGTGGTGAGAACTTTTGCATCACCAATCTTGGCCAGTCTGCTAATGTACGCTAGCATTCATACGCATAGAATATTCTCTGCTTTGGTCTCGATATGCGTGTTTTTAGCTCCATTTTAGCATTCTCGGATTGCCAAAACGATAGACTAGAGACTCCTCGATTTTTCTGCGTCAATGCTACTCCATCTAAGCCATACTAAAATTCTTGAAAAGACTGGATGAAAGCTCGTTTACGCCGCCAACAACCTCGACGAAGACAGGGTTTCATCCTATTTGAACAACCACGGAAACAGTGGTTGGTACGGGCGCCAAGGTTGTCCGAAGAAACTTGAAATCATCGTTGCAAAAGACTCATTGGCTAAGTCAATTCTAACCGAGATTATGGATTTCAAATGACCTCATCTTGCTACCCATCCAGCGTACGATCGACTGGCATAGAGGCATGACGCATAAGCTATTCTATTGTAGCGCCTGGAGCTTTAGCAGCGGCACCCATTGTAACAAGAGTTTACTATGAAGTGATGGTTCTTTGCTCCACGCACTACAGCAGAATATGGTATCCGTCATGTCTATCTGCTAGTCGATCGTACGCTGGATGGGTATCAGATGAGGTCATGGGCACAAGTGCGTTTTGTCATGCCCGCTGCGGGGTAAGTGCCACAGAATCTTGCACTTGGGCGCTTCGTAAAGCATGTTACTTGATAAGGAGAACTTGTTTCGGAATCACTGCGATGCTTCACTAACAACAAGGAATGCAGCAACTTGTGAATAAGAAGAAATCATTTTGAACAAATGAATTAGAAAAGAGATATATTCAAGAAAAAATTAGCTGTTCCTACATTTCGTGTTTGCTGTTTAGATATATACAATCGTTTCATTTTAGTTTGAAGCTGCACAATGATTGCACTTAGTTCA